>PVKA01023100.1:0-36136 GCA_004027165.1 Ctenomys sociabilis | reverse complement strand
AATAATGTACAGGACTACAAGATAAACCCTGAGAAGACTTCAATGACCACATAGGAAATATAAAGTTCATGTGTTGGTATATAAGTTTTGATCTACCTAGGTCTTAACCATCCAGCAGAAAAGTATAAAAGTATAAAAATGAAGTATACATCGTGAGCCCATAATATTAAGCTGAGCTGGAAATGGATATGGTCGACAATTTCTTTGAATAACTCCCTATGGTTGCAGAATACTGGACTGTGTTGGATTGTGGTGTCGAGTTCAAGCACCTAAGGTAGTTGAATGTCAATGGAGTACCCACTTTTGACAAGTGTAGACAAAGGAAGGGTTGTAGAAAGAAAAAATCATGATGTGTGTGTATAGACAGTACAGTTGGGGTAGACAACGCTGTGCTTCTACATAATTCTATGATAGGCAAGATCTGCACTAATGGTGGTTGGACAGGATATTATGTCGGCTTTTAGTGCTATGGTCATCCACTAGGTAAATAATTACTGAATTTTTGATATAATTCAGCTATAAAAACCTGTAAATATAATATCATGTATGCACCTTGTACAATACCAAAACGTTATGAAAACAGTTTGCAATGTATTAATTCATCGACTGTATGGTTAAGGTGTTTTGAAACTGTCTGATTGACATTTGTATTTTAATAAAATAAAAATAAATGGAAAAAAAATAAAGTGATAAAAAAAATTTGAGGGCCCTCATATATCTTACTTCCTTATAAATTCTAGAGAGCAGACCTTTGTCTGAGTGCTTATTAGTTAAGATTTTATCAAAATTTGTGGGTTGTCTTTTCACTCTGTTGACCATTTCTTTTCACATGCAAAAACTTCTCAAGAAGAGTTGATCCCAGTTGTTAATTCTCTGAAGCGTTTCCCATGTGAATGCATTTTTGTTTATTCACTCTTTTCCTACCCCTACATCTTCAAGATTTCCTCTTCCTTTCTCTTCCAGGAGATTGAGTGTTGCAGTTTTAATATTTAGATCTTTAATCCATTTTGACTTTACCTTAGTGCATGGTGATAAACCTGAGTCAAGTTTTAGTGTTTAGCACGTAGAAAGGCAGTTTTTCCAGCACCATTTGTTAGAGAGGCTATCTTTCTTACAGTAAGCATGTTTGGCCCCTTTATCAAAGTTCTGGTGGGTGCGTGTGTTCATAGAGGCCTCTGCATCTTCTAATGTATTCCATTGAGCCTCAGTTCTATTTTGTTGTCAATACCATGTTGATTTTATCACAATGTCTTTGTAGTATAATTTCAAGTCAGGAATTGTGATTCCTCCTGCCTTGTCTTTATTGACCAGGATTGCCTTTGCTATTCTAGGTCTTTTCTGGTTCCAAATAAACTTTAGTAATGATTTCTCTGGGTCTGGGGAGGTATTGTTGGTGGCAGTTTGATAGGGACTGCATTAAATCTGTACAAGAATTTTGGGAGTATGGCCATGTACACGATGTTGGTTTTTCTTATCCAGGAGCATGGAGTGTCTTTCCATTTTCTGAAATCCTCTACGATCTTTTTTCATATTGTACTGTAATTTACTATGAAAAGATCTTTGACTTCCTTGGTTAAGTGAATTCCAAGGTATTTCATTTTCTGGCGTGCTATTGTAAAAGGTATTGTTTCTATTGTTTCCCTGTCAGTGTGTTTGTTATCTGTGTACAATGCTATTGACCTTTGAGTAGTGATTATGCTATGCTAGTGAATTTGTGTATCAATTCTAGTAACTTCTTGGTGGAGGTTTTTGGGTCTTCAAAGTAAAGTATCATGCCATCTGCAAATAGTGATAATTTATCTTCTTCTTTACTTATTCTTATTCTGTTTATTTCTCCCTCTTTTCTAATTGCTGTTGCTAATGATTCCAAGACTATATTCAGTAGGAGGGGTGATAGAGGACATCCTTGTCTTGTACTTGATTTAAGAGTAAAAGATTTCAGTTTTTCCCCATTTAGGATGATATTAGCTTTTGAATTGTAGATGGCTTTTATCAAGTTAAGATAGAGTCCATCTATTCCAATTTTCTGTAGGACCTTGCACATGAATGAGTGTTGGACTTTGTCAAAAGTTTTTTCTGCATTAATTGAGGTGATCATGTGGTTTTTAGATTTCAGTCTATTAATATAGTGTATTACATTTACAGATTTTCAAATATTGAACCATCCTTGCATACCTAGGATGAATCCTACCTGGTCATGGTGTATGATTTTTTTTATGATTTGCTGCATTCTGGTTGCTAGGATTTTATGGAGAATTTTTTGCATCTATGTTCGTGGAGGAGACTGGTTTGTAATTGTCTTTTTCAGTTGTGTCTTTCCTTGGTTTTGGAATCAGTATAATACTTGCCTCCAGAAATGACTTCTGGAGGACTGCTTCCTTTTCAACTTCATTGAAGAGTTTGAGGAGTGTAGGGATTATATCTTCTATAAATTTCTTGTAGATTTCAGCTGTGAATTTATCAGGACCTGTGAATTTATCAAGGACTTTTCCTTGTTGGCAGGCTTTTCTTTCACATTTTATTTTATTTATTTATTTAATTTTAATTTTAATTTGTTGTTTTCATTGAAGAACAAATAGCAGTGAGACAGTTTCAAGTCTAATTAACAGGACCAATTCAATAATTAATACATTACAAATTGTTTTTGTAATGGTTTGTTATTGAACACGGTGTATACATGATATTCTACTTACAGACACTATTATAGCAGATGTGTCTAATCAATGAATTAAGAGAATGTAGCTGTATACTTATCTTAATTTTTTAAAGCTAAATTACAGCACAGGTTCATTAATTAACACTTTCTATTTGTTATCTTCCTAGTGGTTTTCTGTAGTACTAGAAGCTGACATAATATTCTGTCCAACCACTATGAGTGCAAATCTTGCATATCATAGAATTATGCAGAAGCCCTGCATATTTATTCTAACTGTACTGTTTATACAAACACATCATGGTTCTCCTGTTGTATTTCCTTTTTGTCTAGACCTGTCAAAGAGGGGAACTCCATTGTCATTAAACCATTATAGGTGCCTTAACTCGGAACTATCTGACTAAATTCTTAGTTGTTGTTAGACATTTCGATTTGCATTTCTTCTTTTGACTTCTTATACTAGGGAGACTATATGATATTAGCATATGTGTATCTAGTTTATTTCACTTATGAGTATATGTTCAAGTGCCATCCACTTCAATATAAATGCTTCAAGTTCATCATTCTTTGTAGCTGAGTAATACTCCATTATATAGAAATACCAAATCTTTTTAAACCATTCCTCATGTGATGGACATCTTCATTGTTTCCAAGATTTTGCTACTACAAATTGTGTTGCTATAAACATAGGTACACATATATCACTATGATATAATGTTTTAAGTTCCTTTGGGAGAATTCCCAATAGGGGGATAGCCGATTTGAATGGGATTTCTAGTCCTACTCTTTTAAGGAGTCTCCACACTGATCTCCACAATGGTTGTACCAGTCTACATTCCCACCAGCAGTGGAGATGTGTTCCCTTTTGCTCACATCTTCTCAAACATTTGTTGTTGGTTGATTTCTTTATGATAGCCATTCTTTCTGGAGTGAGATAGTATCTCAGTGATGTTTTGTTTTGCATTTCACATATGGATAGCGATGTGGAGCATTTTTTCATATATTTATTTGCTTCTTTAATTTCCTCCTCTGAGAAATGTATATGCATCTCAGATGCCCATTTCTGGATTGGGTCTCCGAATTTGCTGGCCCTAATATACCTTAGTTCTTTATATATTATAGAGACAGATCTTTGTCTGAGTGCTTCTTAGTTAGGATTTTTTGAAATTTGTGGGTTGTCTTTTTACTTTGTTGACAGTTTCTTTTGCCATGTTGAAACTCCTCAAGAAGAGTTGATCCCAGTTGTTTATTCTTTCAAGTGTTTCTTGTGCAAATGCATGTTTGTTCATGAACTCTTTAACTATCCCTATGTATTCAAGAGTTTCTCCTACTTCCTTTTCTACGAGATTGAGTGTTTCTGTTTTAATGTTTAGATCTTTAATTTATTTTGACTTTAGCTTAGTGCATGGTGATAGTCCTGGGTCAAGTTTTAGGTTACAGCATGTAGGAAGTCAGGTTTTCCAACACTGTTAAAGAGGTTATCCTTTCTTCCAGTAAGCTTGCTTGGCCCTTTGTCAAAGATCAGGTGGCTGAGTGTGTTCGAAGAGGCCTCTGTGTCTTCTAATATATTCCATTTTTCCTCAAGTCTATTTCATTGTGAATGCCATATTGATTTTATCACAGTGGCTTTGTAGTATAATTTCAAGTCAGGAATTGTGATTTTTCCTGCTTTGTCTTTGTTGGTTAGGATTTCCTTTGCTATTCTAGGTCTTTTCTGGTTCCAAATAAATTTTAGGACTGATTTCTCTATGTCTCGGAGGTATGTTGGTGGCCGTTTGATAGGAATTGCATTAAATATGTAGAACTATTTTGGGAGTATGGCCATGTTCACAATGTTGTTTCTTCTTATCCAGGAGCAAGGAATACAGTTCCATTTTCTGAAATCCTGTTTAATCTCTTTACTTATGGTACTGTAATTTTCCATGAAAAGGTCTTTGCCTTCCTTGATTAAGTAAATTCCAAGCTATTTCATTTTCCTTGGTGCTACTGTAAAATATATTGTTTTTATAGTTTTCACTAGCTGCAGCAGCATCCTTAAGATCCGAAACTCTGTCTTTGACTTGTGATTGATATTTTTAGTTCTTCTATATCTTTGACTCTGCTTCATACTGCCTATTTTTTTTTTTCTGTATTGCTCATTTCAGGAATTCATCATATTTCTGATCTTCTCCATTTCTTTTATCAATGTCTTCTTTAGTAGCTGTTATTTCTTTTACTGTGGAGTTTCTTCCAAATTGGGCTTCCTCAATATATTTCTGGAGTTGGTTCTCTACTTCAGATGCCATGATTTCAAAGAATTCTTTTTTATTTTAGAAATTATTTCTGCTTTGAGTTCCTCTTTGCCTTTCTGCTGTTGTTTCTCTGCTTGCGACACTGTTAATTCATATGTTTCAGCTGGAATAGTTTTCTCTGAGATTGTTCTGGGTGGGCATTGGGTTTCCCCGATGTGTTTCTGGATTTGATTCATTACTTCAGATGCTATGTATTCAAAATTTTTTTATTTTAGGCATTAATTCTGTTCTGAGTTCCTCTATACCTTTCTTCTGTTGTTTCTTTGCTTCCAACTCTGTTAATTTATTTTTTCACCTGAGCTAGTGACCTCTGCACCTATCATTGGTGGACGCGTGGGTTGAATCTCATTTTGCTCCTTGTCTGTGTCCTTTTGTATAGCATTGACCTATGACCTTTGGTGTTGTGCCTTGGTGAAGTTACAACCTTAGCATGTAATGCAATTCAGGTGCTGATCTATTAGTTTTGAGATTATCCAGTTGTGCCTGATGTGGATCTAGCTATTGTGTTCAGCTCTTTTTTGCTGTATCCCTTCTGGCACAACTGTGAGTCTGTGGTTTCTGTCTGTTGTGCCCCTTTCCCAGGGAGCACCAGTGAGTGGCAAAGTTCTCACATATACTCACTGGGCTGTCTTAGGTTGTCTTGATGTGTCAGAAAAATTCTCATTCCCTTGGCGGGCTAGGGGACATGGACTCCGCTGGGATGAATTGGGCTGAGAGAGTCTCAGAAAATTCTCAGCCTCTCAGAGGTCTCTGAAATTGTTCTGGGTGGGCATTGGGTTTCCCCCATATGTTTCTGGATTTGATTCATTACTTCAGATGCTATGTATTCAAAAATTTCTTTTTTTTTAATTTTAGGTGTTAAAATATAAAAAGGTCAGGGGCTCTGTACGGCACTTGCCGCCGAGGGTGCTTCGTTGAAAGTTCTCCCACATACTCACCAGACGGGGCTTGTTTGGATCAGGGGCTGGAACAGACAAAAATTCTCACTCATTCAGTGGGTTTGAGGTAGGGGCTCCAGGGAGTTGCAGGGCATGCAGGGCGGGGGTGGATCGGGCACAGTGAGTCACAGAAATTCTAATTCACTCAGAAGTTTTGTGAGCGGGCTCTGGATGGCGCTCACTGCTGGAGTCATGCAATAAGTGCTTCTGAAGAAGCCACGGGGCTAGGGAATTGGTTCAGCCGAGAAAGCGCTTCCTTATAATGGCACAAGGGCCTGAGTTCAATCTCTGGTTCTGCCAAACAGACAAACAAACAAAAAAATCAAGAAGACACTCATAAAAAATAGAGGAGATAATAAAAATGACAGATTCCTTGAATGAGCAATACAGGAAAGAAATGGATCACATGAAGCGGAGTCAAAGAGATATAGAAGAACTTAAAATTTGAATTAAAAGCTTGCAAAACCATTTGAATGAAAGTGAAGATAGAGTCTCAAATCTCGAAGACGCTGTTGCAGCTAGTGAAAAGGTAAGAAAACATCTATTAAAAACAAGTAGGATGCAGGAAAAAATAATTCATCACCTGCAAGACAATGCAAAGATTAACAATGTGAGAGTAATAGGCATCAATGATGAAGAAGTAGTCATACAAATGACATAAAAAGAATATGGACAGAAGTAGTGGCAGAGAACTCCCCAAATATGAGGAAACAATCTGATATTCAGGTAACTGAAGCATACAGAACTCCAAATAACTTCAACGCAATTAAAAATACACCAAGACATATAATAGACAAGATCCCAGAAATCCAGTGCAAGACCCGTAAACTGAAAGCCATTAGAGAAAAAGAAAAGATCCCATTTAAAGGAAAACTCATCAGAATAGCAACTGACTTCTCTTCACAAAGCATGAAGGCAAGAAAATCATGAAGCACAGAACTTCAGGTCCTCTATAAAAACAAATTCCAGCCCAGAATACTATACCCTGCAAAACTCTCTTTCAAGTTTGATGGAGAAGTGAAATACTTCTATGACAAAGAACAAACAAAGAATTTCTTGATGACAAGGCCATCATAACACAGGTTACTTAAGGATGTTCTAGAGAGGGCCAAAATGATCAGAATTCCACCAAGAACAGAAGGAACCCACTAAATAGTGCCAACAATTAAACACAGGAGAAAAAGAGGTAACCAACAGCAGGTAAATAACATGTTAATCGTAAATCAATACATCTCAATTATATCCGTTAAGGTAAATGGACTAAATTTATCAATTAAGAGAAATAGACTATCACAGTGGATTAGGAAACAAAACACAACAATATACTGTACAGAAGAAACACACTTAACTCAAAGAAATGAATAGGCTTAAATTCAAAGGATGACAATCAATACTTCATGCCCCAGCACCTCAGAAAAATGCAGAGGTAGCAATCCTATTCTCAGTCTCAAGTTCAAACCAAGAATGAATAAAAAAAAATAAAGAAGGTCATTATATATTGGTTTGGGAAAAAATTCAAGAGGAAGAGTAGCACTCATCAATATCTATGTACCAAACATGGAGCACCCACCTATATAAGACAAATCTTAATGGACATGAAAAATTGAATATCCAGTATCATAATTGTAACAGGAGACCTTGCTACCCCCTTATTCCAAACAGATAGGTGAAGCAGGCAAAAAACAAAAAATAACAACGAGAAGACACAAAAGAAATGGCCAGATTCCTACAAAGGTACAACTTACCAAGCCTGAATCAAGAGGACATAATAACTCTCAAGAACCCAATAATAGCCAATGATGTATGAAGTGTACTAAAAAACCTACAGGCAAAGTAAAGTCCAGGTCATGATGGATTCACAGTTGAAATCTGTGAGATATTTATGGAAGATATAATCCCTATACTCCTCAAATTCTTCAACAAAATTGAAAAGGAAGCAATTCTCACAAAATCATTCCTGGAGGCAAGTATTATACTGATACCAAAACCAGGGAAAGATGCAACTATAGGAGAACTACAGGCCAATCTTGCTCATGAACGTAGATGCAAAAGTCTTTCATAAAATCCTAGCAAATAGAAAACATCAAATCATCAAAAAGATTATACACCATGACCAGGTAGGATTCAGCCCAAGGGTGCAAGAATGATTCAATATACACAAATCTATAAATGTAATAGAGTATATCAATAGAGTCAAAATCTAAAAATCTTATGGTCATATTAATTGATGCAGAAAAGTCTTTGATAATGTTCAACACTCATTCATATTCAAAGTCCTACAGAATATTGGACTAGAAGGCCTCTAGTTCAATCTGGCAAAACCATCTATTAAATCCCAAAGGCCAGTAAGTTCAAAATGGCAAAAACTGAAACCTTTCACTCTCAAATGTTGTATAAGACAATTATGTCCTCTATCACCTCTCCTATTCAATATAGTTCTGCAATCATTAGCTAGAGCCATTAGACAAGTGAGAGAAATAAGGGAAATAAGAATAGGTAAAGAAGAAGTTAAATTGTTATTATTTGTAGACGACACGATATTTATTTGGAAGACCCAAAAATTCAACCAAGGGTCTATTAGGATTGATACACAAATTCCGTACCATAGCAGGATACAAAGTCAATACTCAGAAGTCAATAGCATTCCTCTGCACAGATAACAAACACACTGAGAGGGAAATTAGAGAAACAATACCTTTTACAATAGCACCACAGAAAATAAGGTACCTTAGAATTCATGTAACTAAAGAAGTTAATGATCTGATCTGTTCATGAAATTTTACAGTACTCTTGAAAAAGAGATTGTAGAGGATTTAAGAAAATGGAAAGATATTCTGGGCTCCTGGATAAGAAGAACCAACATCGTTAAGATGGCCTTACTGCCAAAATTGTTATGCAGGTTTAATGCAATTGCTAGCAACCTACCACCAACATCCCTCCCAGACCTAGAGAAATCAATCCTAAAATTTATTAGGAACCAGAAAATATCTAGAATAGCAAAGGCAATCCTAGCCAACAATGACAGGCAGGAGACATTATAATTCCAGACTTGAAATTTCACTACAAAGTTAAAGTGATAAAATCAACATAATACTGGCAACAAAATAGACCTGAGGATCGATGGAATACATTAGAAGCTGCAAAGACCTCTAGAAACACACTCAGGCACCTTATCTTCAACAAAAGGACCAAACATTCTTACAGGAAGAAAGATAGACTCTTTATCAAATGGTGCTGGAAAAACTGGCTCTCCATATGCCAAAAACTAAAACTTGACCCAGATATATCACCATGCACTAAACTAATGACAAAATGGATTAAAGATCTAAACATTAAAACAGAAACACCCAATCTCCTGGAGGAGACACTAGGAGGAACTCTTGAAGACATAGGGGTAGACAAAGAGTTCATGTACAAAAATCAAATCACATAGGTAATAGTTGAAAGAATTAACTACGGGCACCTCCTCTTATTGAGAAGTTTTTGTATGTCGAAAGAAATTACCAATAAAGTGATAGGATAACCCAAAAATTTTGAAAAAATCTTAACTAATAAGCATTCAGTCAGACAAAGGTCTTCTCTTTAGAATTTATAAAGAATTAAAAAACATTAGGGCCCCTAAATTTAAAGACTCAAACCCTAATTGAGAAACTGAGATGGATACACACTAAACCAAGATGGACACACACTTCTCAGAGGATGAGATTAAATAAGTGGACAAATGTATGAAAACATGCTCCACATTGCTAGCCATCCATGAATTGCAAATTAAAACAACCCTGAGATACCACCTCATAACAAAAAGAATGGCTATCATAAACAAATCAACCAACGGCAAATTTTGGAAAGGCTGTGGGCAAAAGGGAACACTTCTCTACTGTTGCTGGGAATTTGGACTGGTACAACCACTATGGAAATCAGTGTGGAGACTTGTTCAAAAAGTAGGACTGGAAATACCATTGAAACCAGCTGTGCTCCTAGTGGTGATTTTCCTGGATGAACTGAAAATGTTATCTTTATACATGTACTTATGTGATCACCAAATCTTAGAAACCACCAAGATGCCTGTTACATGAGGAATGGACGAAAAAGATATGGTGTTTCTATACAATGAAGTACTACTCAGCTATAAAGAATGATAAACTTGAAGAATTTATATTTAATTGGATACCACTTTAAACTATACTCATAAGTGAAATAAACCAGACTTACATGTGTAAATATCATGTAGTCTCCCTAGTACAAGAACTCAAAAGAAGAAATACAAATAAAAAGGTATAACACAATTAAAAGGAAAGTGAGGACTTGAGTATTAGACAATGAAGAGAGAGGAATGAGAAAAGCTGGGAAAAATGACAGGGGCAAAGCCATACATTTATATGCAGAAGATGTTAAGACAATGATCGTGTAAAACATTAGCAGGTTTTTTTAAACTAGCAGTTAATTAGTAGAATTCTCCCCCTGACAGGTACATGCAGATACCTGTGAGTCAAGCAACTGCACTGATGATAGCAATGATTAATAGAAGGGTCACAGTAGAAATGCCTGACATTCTGGTCTTCTAAATACATACTTCTTGTCATGACATACCAATTATTACCATAATTTCTGTCAAGTAAAAGTTTGTGTTTTTTTTTAATGTGTATTAAGTGAAAAAGGACAGAAGAAAACAAACAAACAAAAATGTCACAGGACTGTCCTGCTACAGTTCTGAATATGGTTAGATTTCTAAATTTCTGGGCAAAAACATGTAATTATTTATTCATGTTCTTTAAATATTTTTCATTTTTTAAATTTTTATCCCTATAGTCCCCAGGGACTTAAAATTTAGCAAACCATATAAATACTTGATGGAAAATATCTGTTCTATGATGTGCCTAAAATGTTTGATATTCAAACAGATAGTGAAGTTAAACCCAACTGCATATGTAGTAGGGTAATAATAACCCTCTCTTGGAGGGTTAATAACCGACATTTGCAGACCAAAAATTAGAGAAAAAGAAGGGCTGCAAGGACAGCCAACATTTTGACCCTAGCCTTTCATGGTCAGTGAAGACTCAAGACATAGGTGACCTGTATTGTAATATCCTGTAACTCAGCTGTGTCCCAAATTTTCTGATTATGGCATTTATGGGGCTACAGAGCAATGTGATGATTGATGTAGAGTGTGCCTAAGGAGAGTCACACGGAGAGAAAACATTCTCTCAGGCTTTCACAAAGAGCAAATTGGTCAATCAATTTCTGTGACTCATCTACATGGCGGACACTGACAAATGATCTGAAAAATGCTGTGCAGGGTTACAGGATAAATCCTGAGAGTACTTGAGTGTCTTTATCAGATACAAAAAATACATTTTTTGTTATATAGGTCGTGTTTTATCTTGGTCTTAACCATCCAGCAGAAAAGTATAAAAGTGAGGTATATAATGTAAAACCACAATAATATCCTGAGCTGTGAAGGTCTCAAGTCAAGAACTTCTGCAGATAACATACTACTCTGTGGACTACTGGATTGTGTAGGACGGTTTTGCTGAATTCATGCACTTATACTGTTTAGATGCACCAAAAATACCCATCTCTGACAGGACTAAACAAAAAAAGGGGATACAAAAGAAATACCATTCTGTATCTGTATATAGAGGATAGTTAGATAGATATATACCTACTTTTACTTTAATCCATGAGAAGAAAGATTTGTACTAGTAGTGTTTGGACAGGATATCCTGTCTATACCTTGCACTATGGATAACCACTAAAAAGATAAGAATGTACAATGTCTTAATTATTGAATCTGTCCTATTAATCTGTTTTGAAGCTGTAAAAGAACAAAATAAAATGAAATTAGTAACATGAAAATATATAAAATTAAATTAAATTTTGATTAAAATAAATAAAAAAATAGTGCTGCAAAATGTCTCTCTGCATGCCAAAAACTAAAACATGACAGAGACCAATCACCATGCATTAAACTAAAGTCAAAACAGACTAAAGATCTAAACTTTAAAATAGAAACACTAAATCTCCTGGAGGCAAAAGTAGGAGGAACTCTTGAACACATATGGCTAGGCAAAGATTTCATTAACAAAGTCAAATTGCATGGGAAATACTTGAAATAATTAACAACTGGGACCTCTTCTTGTTTAGAATTTTTTGCATGTCGAAAGAAAGTACCAACAAAGTGAAAAGAAAACCCACAAAGTTTGAAAGCAATTTCACTAATAAGCATTCAGACAAAGGTCTTCTCTCTAGAATTTATAAAGAACTAAAAAACATTAGGGCCCCTAAATTTAAAGACCCCATCCAGAAATGGGCATCTGTGATGAACACACACTTCTCATAGGACAAAATTACAGAACTAAATAAGCATATGAAGAAATGTTCCACATCACTAACCATCTTTGAAATGCAAATTACAACAACGCTGAGATATCATCTCACTCCAGAGAGAATGGCTATCACAAACAAATCAACTAAAAAGAAATGCTGGAGATGCTTTGGGGAAAAAGGAGACCTTCTTTACTGCTGGAAGGAATGTAGACTGGTGCAACCATTATGGAAATCAGTGTGAGACTCTTTAAAATACTACACTGAAAATCCCATTGAAACCAGCTATCCCCCTACTGGCAATTTTCCTGGAGGAACTGAGAATGTCATATCATAGTGATATATGTGTACCAATGTTTATAGTAGCACAATTTGTGATTGCCAAATCTTGGAAACAACCAATATGCCCATGAACCTGAGGAATGGATGAAAAAAATGTATTTTTATACAATGAAGTATTACTCAGTGATAAAGAATGATAAACTTGAAGCATTTATATTTAATTGGATGCCATTTGGAGATATAAGTGAAATAAACCAGACCCACATGTGTAAATATTGTATAGTCTCCCTAGTACAAGAACTCAAAAGAAGTAATACAAATAGAAAGGTATAACACAATTAAAAGAAAGTGAGGACTTGAGTATTAGACAATGAAAGGAGAGGAATGAGAAAAGCTGGGAAAAAATGACAGGGGCAAAGCCATACATTTATATGCATAAGATGGGTAAGGCAATGATCGTGTGAAACATCAGCATGTTTTTTAAACTAGCAGTTAATTGGTAGGTTTCTCACCCTGACTAACTATATATGCTGATACCTGGGGACTAAGCAAATGCATGCAAGATAGCAGATTGTAATAGTAGGGTCATGCTTGGAATGTCTGTCATTCTGTACTTCTTGTCATGACATACCAATTATTGACATACTGTCTCTCAAGTAAATTTTTTTAAAAAAGAGTAATAAATGAAAAAAAGAGACAAGAAAAACACATCACAAGACTGTCCTGCTACAATGCTGTATATGGTTAGATTTCTAAACTTCTGTTTGAAAATATGTAATTGTTTATTCATATTTTGAAATTTAAAAATTTTTTTCTCCATATTCTGTTTAATACATAAATGCTTGATGGATATCACCTGTTCCATGTTATGCCTAAGATGTTTGATATTCAGACAGATAGTGAATTTAAACCCAACTGCATATGTTGTAGGGTAATAATAATCTTCTCTCTTGGAGGGTTAGCAACCTGCGTTCACAGACCAAAAATTAGAGAAAATGAAGGGCTGCAAGGACCTAGCTTTTCAAGGTCACTGAAGACTCAGGACATAGGAGAACTTATACTGTAACATCATGTAAGTCAGTTGTGTCCCAAATTTTTTGATCAAACATATCATGGGGCCAGAAAGGAATGTGATCGATGATGTAGAATGTGCCTAAGGAAGGTCACATGGAGGGAAATCCTTGTCTCAGTCTTTCCCAGAGAGCATATTGGTCAAGCAATGGGCATGACTCACCCACACGGCTATAATTGAGAAGGAATCTACAAAGTGAGATACAGGGTGTCGAGATAAATCCTGAGGGGACTTGACTGACCCTGTCAGATAGAAAAGTTAAATTTCTTGTTATATATGTCTTCCTTTATCTTGGTCTTAACCATCCAGCAGAAAATTATTAAAATAAGTTATTAAAAGTAAAGCCATATTAATATCCTGAGCTCTAAAAGGCTCAAGTAAACAACTTCTGACATTGCCAGTCCTAAAGATAAGCCAGTACTATCGAGGACCACTGGGATATTTTGGAATATTTTGCTGAATTCATGCACCTACAATATTTAAATAACAATGTAATACCAATCTGTGACAAAACTAAACAAAAAGTGAGATACAATGAATAAGCATTTTCTATATGTAGATTCAAAATAGGATAGATATACATCTACATTCTCTTAATTCACTGAATAAAGATATGTTCTCCTACTGAAAAATATAAAATTATTTAAAAATAAAAATTAAAATAATAAAAGTATTGGTGGGGTGAAAGCTCAATGGCTTAATTGTCTGCCTGGCAATCACAAGGTCTTGAGTTTGATGCCTGTGTCACCAAAATAAAATAAAAAAAAGAAGACTGACCACAAGCTATAAAACTTAAAATTGACTCATTTGAAAATTTTGTTTTTTAACAGAAACAAAGTTTTTTTAAAGGTAAGAAAGAAGCTGGCTCTGCACAATGAGTTTGAATCAAGTAAAAGAAAGAAAATCCACATTCCCTGGAGGGGGAGGGGGGATGTGAGAACACAGTGATTTCATTCGTTGCTTTTAAACCTACAATATACATGCCCATAATGTGCTAAATTGTCATAACTTATTCTACTTAACCCTGTGACAAGATAATGTTGTTTTTCTAGAAAGATAAAAATAGTTATTTGTGGATGACTGGAAAAAACCAAAATGTTTTCATAAAGGAGTGAGATAAAATTTATACTTATCATTAACAAGCACCCACATTTTTACTACCTATAGTAGCAGGGAGAATAATGTATGAAACTATAGCTCACTGAGTTGTCTTATGGCTTTTCTACACTCATTGGAAAAGATAAACAGAAAACTGCAGTAAAGAAAGTCTGCTAGGTAATATGTAATTAAGGAATGAAATTTCTCAGAAAAAATATTTGCATTATCTTAATAGGAAAGCATCTACTAAAACTTTCATTGAAGAGCGAGATATGTTTGGAATGAATATGGAGATAAATGACAACGTTTTGGATTTGTGATTAGTTGCAGTAGAAAAACTATAATTTATTTCACTAACCATTGTTTTTTTACTTTTGTGAAAATTGAGCTCACTGTAATCTTGCCTGGCCTGTGATGGCAATAATTTGGGTGGGGCATGTATACAGCTGTGTGCTCATGGGTGGACATGTTTCATGTCTTTGGTAAACTTCCATGTTAGATTTTTGTCTTACACAGCTTGGCTGAACTTCAATTGCACAGTGAGTTTTTTGTTTTCTTCCCTAGGAAATTTTTGCTACTTCGTATGGGATACTGGAAGGGCTCTGTCCACCTTTCAAACACATTTCAACCTGGATTTGCACAATGACTTAACATTCCTTAATTTACCCATTATCCATGGAGTCCCATTGTGTTTCTAGTTGACAGTCACAGGAACTGTACATTTAGGAAGATTCCAGTAAAACCAAGTCTCCATTACCCACATGGACAAACTTCACATCATCCTTTAATATTAGTTTTACTTTATTGCTTCACTCTCAGCATGTTCTACTTTGCCTCTTGCCTAACTACCATGTTAGCTGCTTACTCAAATATCCTTGAGTCAAGTTCTGCTTTTGTGTCAGTACAAATTAAAAAAGATGGGTAGGTTTGTAGTGGCCTAAAGGAGAGAGGAAGTAAAAATTTTATGAGGAGAGAGGTCTTCCAAAACAAGAAAAATCTTCATGTAGCTCAGGAGCTGAATTATAACTTTTTCCTCTTCAAACTGTATAGCTTAGGCAAAATTTAAAGTTTTTTCTTTCTTTTTTTTTTTTTTTTTTTTTGGCGGAACTGGGGTTTGAACGCAGGCCCTTGCACTTGCCAGGGAAGTGAGTTTTTTCTTTCTTATGTCTCTTTTCTCAATAAATTTTTACTAAGTCCCAATTAGATATCAAACATAATATGTCAAACTCTTGGCAATAGAGAGCTATGCTCTTAAAAGTATATGTCCCATGAAAAATCTATGGGATACACTGTGTATGCCTGGAAACAAATGCTTGTGCACCCATGTGCACTGCAAAGTTGTTGAACGACATGAAGGATGAGGAGAATTGTATTAGAAGTGACTTGCAGTTGCTCCCCAGATGATCTTGGGCTCACATGAGAGGGCTCAGAATGAATGCAGGGCAGCTGTGTGACAGCAAGAATTTCTTGGCAACCGCTAAATTGCTCTTAACAGAGAGACCAAGCCAGCAGCACATGTATGAACTGAGATGCTCCCTATGATTGCTGATGTGTTGTCTCAGGCCTGTGATTCTTTCTACCTTCCATGAAGACTTTCACTGCTTTTACCTACACCACAGAGGTTCATTAGCAGCAAGTGTGATCATGATGCACAGTCATTATCTAGCTTGAAATAACATCCCAAGGAAATCATACTTGCAGTATCTTATATGTTTCAGAGTCAGCAACTGATTTTTAATCAATCAGCTGTACTGACACCTACCAACTGGGAAGAACATTTACAATGGAAGGTATTCATCTGTGGCACTGCCCCACATCCAGGTGGGTGAGTATGAAGATCCATGCATATATATATCTAGAACATGCTTATGCCCCCCCCACACTGCATTTTGTTCTAATGAGAGAAGTACAATGATGCCAAGAAGAGCACAAGTGGCCCCTTAGGAAGTGGTATTAAAGAACTCCTTGTGTGTGATAAAGAAGAAAATAGAAACTATAGAGACACATAATGTTTCATAAGTGAGTATAGGAACTAAATTATAAGTTTCTTGTGTATCACATGATAGTGTCAAAAGACAACTGTAGGCAAAAAGGACTTTTGAAAGAAATAGTTCAAGTAAATTACCAAGAGGTAAACTCTTCCTAAAGATAAAAGAGAAGTGTATGCTTGTAGCACTTGGCCTGTATCATGAAGGTCTGAGCCATCTGAGTTACTGAGTTCCAGCTTGTCTTTTTAACTATTAACTGTGCTGTAAGCATGTTGGACTAGATGTTACTCATTTTTGCATCTTTCTTTGAATATAATCTTTTTACTTATAATAAAGTTTTCATCAATGACTTGCTTTGTCACTGATGATGTCGATCTCTTTATGAGATATGAAACTGCTGGAGATCTCCTTTAGAACCATCTCAATAAATATCTCTATGGAGTTGAGTGGAGAGTGTGCATCTACATTATTGCCTTCAACTGATATAATAAAATGTCTTAGTGCTTCCTTCTACTTAATAGGATTTCTTTGATCTCACATAGTATTCATAACAAAAACATTAATAATAGTCTCCTCAGACATCACTGGGAAGTGCAACAAAAGTTTCACCAATTGGATGTCCATTAATAACATTTAATGAAGTTTTTTATTCCAGGCACTGCTTAAAATATGAAAACACATTTACTCGTTGTAACAATTTTATGAATGAGGACAATTATCATGAGTTTTATATTAAACATGGAGAAAGGTAGATAATATTTTGCACTCAAGTGTTTACTTCCTTTTGGGCAAGAAAATCAAGGATTCCTGCCCTTTTATCACTGAGTTTCTCCTCTTCCCTATAGTGATATTATGCTTCATTTTATATTGGTGTCATCACTTATGTCAGTAAAATGTGAATGGAAGAGGTAGGTGAATTTTAGGAAAATGCTTTAAGAGTCATTCCATAGCTTGCCCTTGTTTTGTTATTCATGTGCTATGACCCAAGATGCAGGCTCTACCTTAGCTAAATTACTAAATGAGGAAGACCTGTGGAGCTGAACTTGTATTCTAAGTTAGATTTGTTAGTTCTCCTGTCTCTGGGAAAAATGCCTGACACCCACAATTGAAGGAGATATTTGTTTGTGCTCACTGCTTTGAAGAATTCAGTCCTTGGTTGGCAGGCTCCAAGGTGGTATAAACGGCATGGGGGAAGGACACATGGAGAAGGAAAGCTGCTCACATTATGATTACAAAGGCAAAAGAGGGGAAGAAGAGGGTGGGATCAGAGATGTGAATGTTCCCTCCAAGGCAACTCACTTCCACTGCCTGACAGCACACTGAGCTGCTGAACACAATGGATTCATCTGCAGTGCTTCAGTCACCTTCCAAAGGCCCTACTTTTAAAAACATGAATCTTTTTGGGGGTAATTTTTAGATCTAAACCATAGTAAAAATGAAGTTTGGTCTCCAAAGTCACCTGAATAACTCCCATTCCATACTGCTTAATAACACATATAGACACCGAGTCTAACAGAAGCAACATTCGCTTGTCTAAATCTACACAAGATACTTTCCATATTTGGACTGAAACTCTGAACCCTGAGTTCTTTTGATGTCACAGTGAGAATTGTGGTGTGAAAGCTTGTTGTCATGCTTGGCAGGTAATACTATGTTTCAATGGCATCAGACGAATTTGGAACTCATTCCTCTGCTTTGTGGTCCATCTGCAAAATGATACCCTGTGGTACAGTTGGAGTTGTCTGCACTACTCTCTTCAGCATTCAGGTCCTGTCTCTGCAGAGGGCCTTCTTGGGGATTATTTATGAGGGATGAAGGGAGAGGGGGCTGTGCACAGTTATTTGTTTTCTGTGAAGCTAGGGGATTTTAAAATGTTTTAGAACCATAACTGGTTGACATAAAGGATAAAAAGTTAAACATACAGAACCCAACATGTCCTCTCTCGGGACCCCTGTCTAGCTCACAGCAGGATTCACTCTGGCAGTGTACTGCAGTCTGAATGAGGAAAAGACAGCCATGTTCAAACAAAGGCTTGGATACAATAGTTCTGAGGGTCTCATACTGAGTTATCCAAGAGTGTTCAAGAGAAAAGGTAATTCAAATGCTAGTTTGGACCAAATGCAGAAGGTGGAACCCGCAGGTGTGGGTCAGAATGTCTGAGGAATGAGTTCAAGGTTTTTTTCTTCTTGGTTTCCTGCATCCAGGCACATGAGTGGGAATTAGAGAGGCCTGGAAAATACCTGCCTCTACTGCACATCAAACATGCATGTGCATACAATATAGAAAATATCACTGTAAAAATTTGCTTCAAAATATCATTTTATTTTTATCTGTTTGAAATGCTTAACACAATGGCAAAATATTGAAAGTATTACATGATTGCCTGGGATTAGGTTGAATCGTTGCCTTTAGGTTGCAGAATCTGAGATCAGTATGGTTTAGACCTTTGATAGTCCAGTGATAATGGTGGAGACTTGGCTCAGGTGATACTTGTGACCTAGAAACATTCGGTGGACTTGAAACGTTGGGTGGACTTAATTGAAACTGTATTATTCAGTAAACAGAAAACTGGGTCAGGTATGAAGATTTCCAGGACATGAAAATTTTTGTTTATGCCTCTTGAAAAGTAAAACTGATGCTTTAACTTGTTGCATAAAAAATAATTATATGACATAATATGGATGAGAAAAATCATTTTGAATGAACTCAAAAGCAAGAATATTCCAGCTGGCACTAGTCCTCTAAATAAATGAATGCATGAGTTCTAGTTACTTGCTATTCTCTAATGAAAACAATTCCACTTGTGGAATAGTTTGTGCAAACCCATCTTCATTAGTCATGACTATTCCTGCTCTCAGGACAACCTCATGAAAATTCATAATTTCTTGCCAATGATAAATTTATTGTGACTTTGTTTTAGATTGTTTCTTCAAAGAAGGACAAAACAGGATTTGGTGTGCAGGAGATTTTTAGAGGAAATTCCCTAATAATCAGAGAAAGATCAAAGGGGAACAGTAATGACAGTCATGAGACCACAACACTGGGATGATTCCTATGTTAGTGAGATTTCTGTCATTTTAACAAAATACCTGAGAGAATTAATGGGAGGAAAAGCTGTTTTTGTCATTTGGTTTCCAAGGCTCCAGTGCACTATCCAGTGATCTGTTGTTCTCAGATGGAGGTTCTGATCTGTAATTGTAGGAAGCACTCATCAGAGCTGCCCTCTGAAATCTTTATGAGTGTCACTCATCAGAGCTAACCACTCAGTTCTTAGTCAAGAAGAAAATAAGGGGGTTTAATGACATGCTTCCATTGACCTGACAACTTCCCATCAGCTTCCAGGGACTGAAAATGTTCCGCTGCCTTCTTATCATGCATTCTGGGCTCTGAAGCATTAATATATATGGGCTTTGGAGGGCACATTCAACCCTCAAACTCTAGCATCATCCATGAACACAGGCCAGGAAAAGGACACATACTCTGTGGTGAGGTTCTTTGAAAATATTACCCAGACTGACAAAGAGCCTCTGAACCAGAGCTGTTGACTACAGGAATCCTGTGGAGAGGAACTGCCTACTTTCATTAGTCCATTATGACAGAGCTTGGCTAGAACTTGTCAGCAAGATATGAAAACTTGCCAGCTCATATGAATAGTATGGTAGATTCGGAGATGAAGCAGTTGGCTACTGTCAGTCTTCTGGGTTCTTCACAGCAACTTCTGTGGAAAAGCACAGCCTCCAGACTGTGCCTGTGAAATGATTTTAGACTTTTAAAAATTGTTGTTATCTTTATTAAGGGTCCTAATTATTCAGGAGACTGGATTTTTTTCCAAAAACACAGCAAGGGGAGTATTACTTATTACAAGTTAGAGACTGGTAGTTATGGGCACATATAGTGATAAATCAGGCATGAAACTCTTGTCTCAGTCTTTCACCAAGTGGAGGCAACAGGTTCTAAGTATGTATGTATCTTGTAGGAGTTAGTTATTTTTCTGGAATAAAATAAATGAGTAGATTATAACAAGAAGGTATTACATGGACAAATATAGTGTTTGAGGTAGGCTTTATTGAGTTGATATAGGATAAATTCTTAAACAAAAACAAGAGTCAAATGTTGGTAAAAATATTCTATGTGGGGGTCAGTGAGACAGCTTAGGAGTCTAAAGCACCTGCTTAGGCAGGCTGATCCTTCTCTTTTGGCTGTAAGGGTCAACTACCTGCATTGATCAGTACTCTAAGTCAATTATGAAGAAAGTAATTTCTGTGCTGATGCCATTTGGAACACTAAATTTGTCCATGTAATACCCTCTTGGTATAATCTACTCACTTATTTTATTCCAGAAAAATAACTCCTACAAGATACATGCATACATAGAACCTGCTGCCTCCACATGTGCTACACCAGCCCCACCCTCAGGGCTGGCTGAACCAGCCGAAAAACTTTCTATGTGGTTTTCCTTAACATCTCAGATGGTCAATTAGCAGAGAACCGTGAAAGGTAGAGATAGTGTGTCCTGGGCTGGAGCAAATTTGTTTCTTTACCATACAGATGGAGAACATCACCCTCTTTGGAGACATTCTAGGCTAGTACAGCCTCTGTTCTCCAAAGATTTGCTTACCTTTTCACTTGTGAGGCACCATCATTTTATGTGGAGGGGAAGACAAGAAGATTTTGTAACAGCCTCTTGATTAAAACTAGGTGTCTCTTAGAATGTTTCTCAGTTGTGACACAGATGTGTGAAGAGAATCAATTTAAAGCTGCTGTGTATTAACCTCATGGGACATTTGTGACAAGTAAATTGATGTCAGCATCACATTTATGCTTTTGGCTGTGCACAGAGTGGCAATCTATCTAAATTTGCTTGGGCTCATTTCCTTTTTGACTAAACCACTAAGAATATGAGGGGTCATCCTAGCATCTATATTACTACTTAGTAATTGCTTAACCTCTTACCACCATGTGGATACTTAAGCTCAGGCTGGTCTCGAACTCACAACAATCCTCCTGCCTCAGCCTCTCGAGTGCTGGGATTACAGGCCTGCGCCACCACGCCCGGCTTCCATGTGGATATTTAAGAAAAAAGTGTTTTAGGTAAAGGTAAGTGCTAGTGAAGCCTTTGAGGTAGAAACATTATTGTTTACTTGATAAACTGCAAATGGACCAGCAAGCTGAAGAAAATGAGTTGGGGAACAGTAAGAAGAGGTGAGATCAAAGAGGAAAGAGAACTTTCCTCTTTGTAAGACATCGTAGGGTATATTAAAGGCTTTGAAATTTCTAAGGTTGGGTAATACAGAAATATATTGTGAATTATTTTAGCATAGGATGAGAAAAATAGATACTTTATAAAATGTTTGTTTCTGCAAAAGTCAAAGAATTTGCTTTCAGAAGAAAGCTGCAAAGTATCAAGTTCCCAAATGGCATCATCACAGAAATTATTTTCTTCATAATTGACTTCTAGTACTGATCAATGCAAGTAGTTTACCGTTACAGCCAAGAGAGAGGAAGGCCTGGGTACTGCACTAGCTGGTGGCTGACATTGGCATCATCTACATGGTGTTGATATTAGGTATATGCAGAAAGAAGAGTTGTGGTGTTAAGAAGGCTTCTAATCTAATTTCAGAAGGCCTGGGAGACCAGGCAGTGTGCTGCTGAAAGGGCAGTGTATGAAACTGTGAGTGAGAAGCCTCAAGGTGCAATGGAGACCTCAGAAGTTTGGAAAAGCCAAGGAAATGGAGTATTAAGGAAAGCTGCAAGGAGGGAGCAAAGTAGGCCTAAAGAGGCTCTATGGAAGCTGCAGTTATCAGAAGAGTCATAAAAATGGAGTCACTGAAGCCCTTTGGAGCTCATAATTTGCCACAGATTGCTTCAGATGTTTGTCATGGAACTACAGGACTTAATGTTTGCCTTGCTGGACTTTGAATTTGCTTTGATCCCCAAAATTTGTATTTCGCTCTTTGTAATTTTTGGAATGAAAATGCTTATTTTCTGCCTTTGAAGGTTAGAAATGTTTAACTTTTCTTTTTGGAATTTTCGTAAGTTTTTTCCCTTATTACCAATTTTATACAATTTTGATTATGATATGTTTTTATGTACTTTTATGACAACTCCTGTTCTTTTTTCAGTAAATTAATACATTGCAAACTTTTTTCATAATGTTTTGGTATCATACAAGGTGCATACTTGATATTATACTTACAGACATTATTATACCAGGTGTCTCTAATGAGTGAATTAAGAGAGTGTAGCTGTTTACTTATCTTATTTTTTATACCTGAATTATATCATAGATTCAATAATTAATACTTTCTAACTTGTTATTTTCCTAGTGGTTGTCCATAGTGCGAGAAGCCGACATAATGTCTTGTCCAACCACTATTAGTGCAAATCTTGCTTCTCATAGAATTATGCAGAAGCACTGCATATTTTTCCTAACTGTACTGTTTATACAAATACATCATGGTTCTCCTGTTGTATCCTTTTTTTGTCTAGACTTGTCAAAGAGGAGAACTCCATTGTCATTAAACCAATTTAGGTGCCTGAACTTGGAGACACAATCCAACACAGTCCAGCATTCCACAATAATAGTGAGTTATCTGAAGTTGTTGACTATAGCCATTTATAGCTCAACTTATTATTATGGTCTCACTTATATACCTAATTTTTATACTTTTCTGCTGGATGGTTAAGACCAAGATAGAATAAGCCCTATATACCAAAACATGTAACTGATATTTGTGATGAGGTCAGTGAAGTCCCCTCAGGGTTTATTTTGTAATCCTGTACCTCACTCTGTAGATCCTTCGTCTGTGTCATTCATGTGGATGAGTCACGGCCAATGCTTGACCAGTTTGCTCTCTATGAGAGCCTAAGAGAAAGTTTTCTCTCCATGAGACTCTCCGCAGGCACACAACAGATCATAAATCTCTCCTCTGTGGCTCCATAATCTCCTTGATCAGAAAATTTGGAGCTCAACTGAGATTCATGATGTTACAGTACAGGTTTACCTATGTCCTGAGTCTTTGCTGACCTTGAAAAGCTAGGGCCAAAATGTTGGCTGGCCTTGCAGCTCTTCTATTTCTCCAATTTTGATCTGTGAACTTAGGTTGTTAACCATCCAGAAGAAAACCTGATTAGTACCCTGCAGCATATGCCGTTCAGTTTGCCCTAACTATCTGACTCAATTCTTTTTAGTTGTTGTTGTACATTTCTATTAGTATTTCTTATTTTGATTTCTTATACTAGGGAGACTATACGATATTTGCCCATGTGTGTCTGCTTTATTTCACGTACAAGTATATGTTTAAGTGGCATCCACTTCAATATAAATGCTTGAGGTTTATCATTCTTTATAGCTGAATAATACTCCATTATGTAGAAATACCAAGTCTTTTTCAACTAATCCTCATGTGACGGACATCTTGGTTATTTCCAAGATTTTGCTATCATAAATTGTGCTGCTATAAACATAGGTACACATATATCACTATGATCTAATATTTTCAGTCCCTGTGGATAAATTCCCAGTAGGGAGAGAGCCGGCTTGAATGGTATTTCCAGTCCTACTCTTGTGAAGGGTCTCCAAACTGATCTCCACAATGGTTGCACAAGTCTACATTACCACCAGCAGTAGAGAAGTGTTCTCTTTTTCCCACAGCCTCTCCACCATTTGTGGTTGGTTGATTTCCTTATGATAACCATTCTTTCTGTAGTGACATGGTATCTCAGTGTTGTTTTTATTTGCATTTCCCCGTGGTGAGCTATGCAGAGCATTTTTTCACATATTTATTCACTTCTTTAATTTCATCCTCTGAGAAGTGTGTATTCATCTCAGATGCCCATTTCTGGATTGGGTCTATAAATTTGAGGACCCTACTATATCTTAGCTCCTTATATATTCTAGAGAGCAGAACTTTGATTGCTTATTAGTTAGGGTTTTTTCAAACCTTGTGGGTTGTCTTTTCTTTTGATGTGCAATTTCTTTTGATGTGCAGAAGCTCCTTAAGAAGAGTTGATCCCAGTTGTTGATTCTTTCAAGTGTTTCCCATGCAAATATATGTTTGTTCATGAATTCTTTACCTTCACCTATGTCTTCAAGAGTACCTCCTACTTTCTCTTCCAGGAGATTGAATGTTTCTGTTTTAATGTGTAGATCTTTAATCCATTTTGACTTTAACTTAGTGCATGGTGATAGAGCTGTGTCCAGTTTCAGTTTTCAGCATGTAGAAAGCCAGGTTTTCTAGCACTATTTGTTAAAGAGGCTATCTTTCTTCCAGTAAGTTTGTTGGCCCTCTGTCAAAGATTAGGTGGCTAATTAGTGTGTTTGTGGTCTTCTAGTCTATTCCATTGATTCTCATGTCTATTTTGTTGTCAATACCATGTTAATTTTATCACTGTGGCTCTGTAGTATAATTTCAAGTCAGTAATTGTGATGCCTCATGCTTTGTCTTTATTGGCAAAGATTGCCTTTGCTATTCTAAGTCTTTTCTGGTTCCAAATAAATTTTAGGAACAATTTCTCTAGGTCTGGGTGGTATGTTGATGGCAGTTTGATAGAGATTGCATTAAATATGTAGAGCAATTTTGGGAGTATGGCCATCTTCACGATGTTGGTTCTTCCTATCCAGGAGCATGGAATATCTTTTCATTTTCTGAAATTCTCTATGATACCTTTTCTTAAGGTGTTGTAATTTTCTGTGAGAAGATCTTTTACTTCTTTGTTTAAGTGAATTCCAAGATATTTCATTTTCTGAGGTGCTCTTGTAAAAGGTATTTTTTCTATTTTTTCCTTCTCAGTGTCATTGTTATGAGTGTACAGGAATGTTATTGACTTTTGAGTATTGACTGTATCCTGCTATGCTAGTGAATTTTTAAATCAATTCTTGTAGTTTTTGGTGGAATTTTTTGGGTCTTCCAATTAATGTATCATGTCATCTGCAAGTAGTGATAATTTAACTTCTTCTTTACCTATTCTTATTCCTTTTATTTCTCTCTCTTTTCTAATGGCTGTTGCTAATGATTCCAAAAGTATATTGAATAGCAGGGGTGATAGAGGACATCTTTGTCTTGTATTTTATTTAAGAGTAAAAGATTTCAGTTTTTCCCCATTTAGGATTATACGAGCTTTTGGGTTGTCATATATGGCTTTTATCAAGTTAAGCTAGAGTCCATCTATTGCAATTTTCTGTAGGACTTTGAACATGAATGAGTGTTGGACTTTGTCAAAAGTTTTTATGCATTAATTGAGATGATGTGGTTTTTAGATTTCGATCTATTAATATAGAATATTACATTCATAGATTTTTGAATATTGAACCATCCTTGCACCCCTGGGATGAATCCTATCTGCTCATGGTGTATGATCTTCTTGACGATTTGCTCTATTCTCTTTGGTCGGATTTTATGCTTCTATGTTCATGAGGGAGATTGGCCTGTAGTTCTTCTTTTTGGTTGTGTCTTTCCCTGGTTTTGGAATCAGTATAATACTTGCCCCCAGAAATGACTTTGGGAGGACTGCTTCCTTTTCAATTTCATTGAAGGGCTTGAGGAGTGCAGTGATTATATGTCCTATAAATTTCTTGCAGAGTTCAGCTGTGAATCCATGAAGACCTGAACTTTTCTTTGTCGGTAAGATTTTTATTTGGTTTTGTATTTCTTTCGCTGTTATTGGCTTATTGAGACTTTTTATGTTGTCTTGGTTCAGTTTTGGTAATTTGTACCTTTCGAGGAATCTATCCATTTCATGTGTCTTCTATTCTGTGAGCGTAAAATTTCTCAACGTAGCTATTGACAATCTTCTGAATTCCTACTGGGTCTGTGGTGATTTCTTTGCGTTCACTCAGATGGTTTTGTGGACTCGTGATTGATATTTTCAGTTCTTCTATATCTCTTTGACTCTGATTCATGCATTCTATTTCTTTTCTGCATTGCTCACTCCACGAATCCACCATATTTGATCTCCTCTATTTTTCTTATTCATGTGTTGTTTAGAGGTAGCTATTAATTCTTTTACCGCACAGTTTCCTCCAACTTGGTTTTCTTCTGTATATTTCCAGAATTGCTTCTGTATTTCAGATTCTATGATTTCAAAGAATTTTTTTTTGAAGTGTTCTCTGCACTTGTTATGGGTGAGCATTGGTTTTTCCCCATGTTTTTCTGGATTTGATTCATGACTTCAGATGCTATATATTGAAATATTGCTTTTTTTTAAATTTCAGGTGAAAATTCTGGTCTGAGTTCCTCTATAACTTTCTGCTGTTGTTCCTTTTCTTCCTTCTCTGTTAATTCATTCATTTCAGCTGAGCTAGTGTCCTCTGCACTTACTGGTTGACTCAAGAATCTAGATTGCATTTTTCTCATTGCCTTTTTCATTTTCTATAGCACTGACCTCTGACCTTTGGTGTACAGCTTTGGTGCAGCCTTAACCTTAGTGTGTAATGCGCTTCTGGTGCCAGTCTATTAAGTTTAAGATTATCCAGTTATGCCTGGCCTGGATCTAGGTGTTGTGTTCAGTTCCTTTTTTTGCTGCAGCTCCTGTGGTTCCCCTCTGTTGGCTCCCTGGTCAGGGGAGCACTGGGGGGTGCAGAAGCTCTCCTCCATGCTCACCATGCCGGGTGGAGTTGAGTGCCAGGAGAGTCACTAAAAGTTTTCACTCCCATGGTGGGTTTGGTGGCAGGGCCTCTGGGGAGTTTCCAGTCTGGTCTGTCTGGGGTGTTTCCAGCAGGTCTCTGCCTAAGATGTCTTGGGACCTGAAGCTCTGGATGGGGCAGAGTGCACGGTGAGATGCCAAATTCTCTCCTTCAGACTCACCACACACTCACCATACTTGGATGCCCAGGGAGTTGGGAAAATTCCCACTCCCTCGGTGGGCTTTGGGGCAGCGGCTCTGGGGCAATTGCCTGTGAGTGGGCTCTGAGGTCTCCCTCACTTGGCCGGCTTGGGGGCGGGGATCCAGGTAGCGCTGCACAGGTGGGAAGAAGCCAAAGGCTGTCCCTCAGACTCACCACACACTCATTGAACCGAGAAGCCCAGCGAGTCATGAAAATTCCCACTCGCTTGGTGGGCTTCGGACCAGGAACTGGGAACTTGCCAGAGTCGGCTCTGGTGTCTCAATCCGGTCCCTATCTTGGCGGGCTTGGGGGTGGGATCTGGGAAGTTTTCTGGAGTCAACCCTGGTGTCTCAGGCCAGTCACCTGGATTAGGGGGCTTGGATTAGGGACCGACAATTCCAATTCTTGATGTTCATTTTACATCTTAGATCTACTAGTTCATAATCTTTTTCAGAAATCAAAAAGCTTTTGCCATCTTGTTTTCAAATAGTGTTTATCATATTCCTTTCAATTTTCTCTGATTACCCATTTATTTAGGTGCTTGATGCTCTAACTATTCACTGATATTTTAATTTAAAAATCATTATTTTCTCCAAGTCTCATTTTAGATAATTTCTATTGTGTCTTCATGTTCTCTTCTCTTCTTTTGTATAGAATCCAATGTGTTCATAGTCCAATGTAATATATATATTTTTTGTCTCACACATAGTAATTTTCAACTTGAATTTTTGTGTGGGTGTTTTTATGTTTCCTATACCTTTTCTTAATGTTTGAACATATGGACCTCAACTCTTAACAGTTCTTTCAATTTTTTTTTTTTTTTTTTTGGCTGTTAAATCTATTCTGGATTCATTCTAATTATTTTTTTACTTTTCTGGGTCATATTTTCTTCCTTCTTGGCATGTCTCATATTGTGAATTTTACTTTCTTAGGTGTGGATATTTTGTATTCTTTCATATATTTCTATGTTTTATTCTGGATGCAGGTAAATTACTGAAAAAAATTTAGGCTCCTTCACCTTCACTTTTAAGATTTCCTAGCTGTGAAATGAACAGTCCTTGTCTTATCCATCACTATTTTCCACTAAGTGGGAGAGACTTTTCTGAGGAGCTCTCTTCACCATCATGTGAATCATGCTTTTTAAGTCTGGTGGGAGTAAGTACTATTTTGGAACTGACTGAGCCCAGGTACTGAACTCTAGGTCTGGATTTTTCTTTCCTCAACTCTAAATAGATTCTTTATTTTCCACTGCAGGTACTTGGTGTTCTCTCCTTTTGTAGGTAGTTGGATGCCCCAGAGATCTCAGCTCTGTCTTCTTGGCTCCAGGGCTGTACCATGCTTCAGGTGGGATTGTTGTCCCTGTATTGTAGTCTGAAAACTTTTTCAGGGCAACAACCTGGGTTACCTTTAAGGCTCATATTAGTATTTTCTCATCTCTCAGACATCATCGTTCTAATTTCCTGATGTCCATAGCTTAGAACTTGTTTCTATACTTTTTTCTTTGTTTGTTTGATGTGAGAGGATAAATACAGTCTTTGTTACTTCATCCTGTGCTCTAACTCTTAATAAAGAGTCCTGGGTAATCTCTGTCACATCTCCTCATCTACTCTAGGCAGAATGATATATCAGACTTCCCTATTTCCCACTGTAATTATGGTGTATTGCCTTTTCTAGCATTCAGTTCCCACCAAAATATGACTCTCACTTTCATCATTTCTCATGCCAACTCTTGTTTCTTTGTATTACTAATGAATACTTTTATTTATTGAACGAATTAAGGCTATTTATCAGGTGCCTGGGTATGTGGGGCAAATGGTACTTCCTGTACTCATGGGCTTTGCACTGTATTTGTGAAGTCCAATAATGAAATTCATATACTATCACCTTTATTAAACGATAGGTAAGAAGTATGTGCTTCATATCAAGGGCTGCCTTAGAGAATATGCACAAGATGACTCTATAGCTTGATTGGAGGACTCACTTTGAGGGAGGCTGGGTATGGAAATTTCACTGATAATGTCAATAACAGGAAGAACATTTTTGAAGAATAAGTCACATTTGTTATAGTAAAAAGCATATGGAAAATAATTTCATTTATGGTAAGTAAATAGTTAAATGTATGAACATGGATATGAAATATATATTGAAATAGTTCATGAAATCTACATATAAATTAAAGCTATTTCATGTTGTAAGAATAGTGACAATTGTAAAGATTGCTATTTATAAGGTCTATTTTTTGTGCACTGAGGTTTTTACATTATTCAATTTAAATCTTCATAATATTGGCAAATGAATAGTACTATTCTCAATTTAGAGATAGAAAAGTGAATCTCTGGGGTCATAAATGTCATGTAATGATCATGGGGCTGAAACCCAACCGGAGTTCTGATTTTGAGACCAAAGCACTTTGATGTCACTTCATTGCTTTCTCTATGCTCATTACTGATGAATTTTGGTGAAAACTGTGGGGCTAACAAAAGACACGACGTAGTGAAGAGGCAGAAGGTCACAGGCAGGAAGACTCTTCAGAAGATATTTTAGTGAACAATGTCTTAGTCACTAAGACATGTGGCTAAAAGAGAAGGCAGGAGATAAGACTTGAGAAATGTGCATAGTGTCTCTATGGATAGGACTAATAACTACTTCTGATTACTTGGCTGATAGAAACATCAAGATAAAGTATAAATAAAAATGTTACACTTGATGTTCTACATGCCAATTTACAGTTAATTCTTGAAAGAGGGCAAGAAAATGCCAAGAAAACAATTAGAAAATCAAGTGGGGTTTGAAAGATTAGATTGTCAATGTGGAATCAATGATTTGGCACACAATTTATAGACTTGTAAATGAAGACAGGAGAATAGGTTTTTTTTTTTTTTTTAAATTGGAGGAGTTCTGGAAGCCCTTTTCTAAGCCATGGGGATGTTTCAAATTTTAAGACATAATGAAATGGAGCAGGATGAGGAGAGAGAAAGGAGGCAAAGACACCTGTGGAAAAAGAGAAACAAACACAACAGGTGCTATGACTTGAGATTCAGAGGGGTTTGCTATTAAAACAATCTCACTAAAAATATTGAGCCTAAGAATTGCTCAGTGGATTTCTGTGTATTGATGGGCTCCAATAGTGACGATATGATCTTTTCTCCTTACGAAGTGAACATTGTAATTATCTGTTCTAAACAAGTAGTGCTCAATTACGTTTACCTTGTGTTATTGTTTATATGGTTTCTCTCCTTTTATACAGCTTATATTACTGGTCTCAAAGCAAAAACAAAAGTTCTCTGCTTTTTCTGTTTACCACAATATTTGGCAGTGCCACACACTAAAAAGTTCTTTACTACCTAGGTTATAGATCTAATAACTTGAGTTAAGAATGTCTGCACATGTCTGAGATGGAGTGCAACTATAAAACTTTTGCTTAATAGGAACCATTAGGGGTAGTGAAAAGAGCACCAAAAAGCCATTATAAAAAGATATACCATTATAAAAATCATATATTGCATATTAAATGTAAGAGGAGAAATCAGCCGTGTCTTTGCTGTAGTTTGGGCAACAAGCAAACATTAAATGAACTTCTTTTGTTATAGGTACTGTGCTCAATATTCAGATTGAAAAATAAAACAAATATTCTCAACTACCATGGAACTGATGGCTTAGAAGGGAGAATGAGTGAATAGTCAAGTTATTACAGCACAAAAAATTCTGGTAGAGACCATGAGACATTATGAATTAGTGAAAAATAAGGACACTGATGCCAGAGAACAGAGTGATGTCTGATTTTACTTTTCTGAGTCATGTGGGTTTTGGCAACATAAATAATCTCTCTGTAACTAAGTTTTTTAATATGTGAAATTAGGAGAATTAAACCCATCATGGAGAATTGTTTGGGTATTAATAATATTATTTTTCTTAGTATGACTCTTGTTTAGAATGGATGAATTTCCTATGATTGTTACTGCACAAGTGGCAACAGTGGAGACAATGGAGTGAAGTTGGTAAAGAAGGCACAAAAGGGTTACAGGCACATTGGCAAGGAATACTTAAAACAAGATTTATATATGTCCCTGAGAGGAGGCTTCAGAGGAGAGGTGGAGTATTATAACTACAGGCTCAACAGGTCCAAAGGTGATAACTATGGTAAATATCTTCAAAGAGGCTACAATAAAGTTAAATCTAAGAATTGTTTCACAATTGTTTTAAAAGCAGGCATCAAAAGGGATACATATATGTTACATATATATACATATGTGTAATGTACATAATATATATTCAATTACTGAAGAATTTAAAAACGTGTGCATAATGTTCAAATAATTAAACATTGTAATTGAAGTGTTAAGAGGTTATTTTGGAGTTCAAAAGTGCTTCAGAAATCCTGTCTTCACCTTTTCATATCTTATTTTACTGATAGCAACATCAAGTTCTAAAGCGGCAAGGACTTGCCTGGGGTCATACTGTTAAGCACTGCAGAGCTGGTATTGAAGTACATGAGTTCTGACTGGATCCAGTATTCATTCCTCCATCCCAGGCTGTTTGGATAATTAGAAAGCAAACCCTGTTAGCACACTTTCATGGTTATTATTGTAACAGCACATCAGACAACTTTATATTTTATAACATTTTGAACTTTTTAGAATACTTTCACATCTGCTCACTAATTTGATTCTCACAATAGCCTGTGAGGTATTTATAAAGTAATTTCATTTGAAAAGTAAATTGGAAATAATGCTACTAAAGAGGTCAGGTCTTGAAGTTTGAGATGAGTGTTTCTAATCAGACAGATGGAGAAAATGTTCATCATTTCGAAGCATTGAATTCTAGGTCAAAGGAGAGGAAAAATATGGCATCTAGCTTCGTGAATGAGGTCCTCTAACATTTAGACTTCTTCAAATAGTCACATTTGTTAGTAATGAATATGTCCAAGGCCATAAATTTCAATTTATATAACTCTGATGTGCAGAGAAGTTTTATCTTGCTTATTTCACCTACTCAGGTCTTTTGCTGCTATCACACCGGTGGCTAAGGGGACAAAAGTTAGTTTTAGCTCAATCTTGAATAAGACTTGGTCCACACTAACAATTTGAATGTTCTCTTAGGTAGTTCCAAGTCAGTCTAGAAAATAAATATATGTTCTCTCAGTTCTTTGTAACTTCAGGATGAGAGAGAAGCTAAAGAGTTTGAACAGAAATCTCTCCTGGCCTTGAAGCCTGGCTTTCCTGGCTGTCTCTGACCGATACTGCAAGCCCCTTGAGGTCAGGCTGTAATTTTCATTCAGATCTAGCCTGGAAAATTGAAAAGCTAACTTTAGTGCATTACAACAACAGCCCCACGTCTTTACCCTTTCTACCTGCACTATTACTATGAGTGCTGTAGTTTGTCTCACTGAAGTGCTTCAATCCCATTCCTCCAGCTGCCTCACCTACACTCTGATTGTGCAGCTTGCTTTGGTTACCTGTGCTCAGTGCAGCTTATTTTCTTTATGTCAAAGTGAAGCAGTAATGCTATTGTGGTCGTTTGGTTTCTGTATCCTCAAGAGGCCACAAATACTTCTTCTTGGTCTTCTTTACTTCTGCCTTCATTTAGAAACAAGCCACTTGTGTGAGTACCATTTTATTTATTTATTTATTTTTTAGAGAAGGGTCTACAGGGTGTTCAGTGGCTCACTACTACATTGGTCTTATAGAGATTCTTCTGTTTACAGCCTCACAAGAGCTGGGATTACAGGCATGCAGCACCACAACCAGTCTCAATCTCAGTCTCAGTGTGTCCTGGGGTGGGGATTGCATGGCAGGCTCAGAGATTGAACCCCTGGCCCTGTGCCTGCTTGCAGGTGCTTTAATCTGCTGAGCTATTTGGCCAGCCCTTTGTGTTAGTATCATTTCTGTTATTGTAAACAACACTTGAGATGATCAAATTGCAATAAAAATTTTTCTTTTGTCAGACAATTTTGTCTCTTCTTGATTGGTCCTATTGCTGCGGGGCTTCTTGTGAGTCAGAACTGCATGGTAGAGAGTGCACTGGGGAGAAAGCTGCTTCCTTCATGGCTGGAAAGCAAAGACACAGAAGAGACTATTCCCATAATCCTTTTGGGGGCTACAACCTTAGTTATCTGAGACACTTCAGTATGCTTGCTCCAAATTAGAACCTACTCCTATTAGTGCTAAGCTGAGGAGCAACCTTTTAGAATACGTGTCTTTAGGGGGCATTTTCTACACTAAAACTAGTAATAGGATCAGCTCACTGGTAGATGAGAGAACATGAGATGAAATAAAAGCACTAATCAGCATAACGCAAACTGGTCTCAGCTGCCCTCCAAAATCTGTATGAGTGCTACTAAAATGAGCATCTTAACACCATCAGATTCATGCACAATAAGTATTTTTGGTAGCATGCTTCGAGGTTTTGTATTTTTGTTATACTCAATGGCAAATCAATACAGCACTTAACTCAAGCATGACAACCCACTCTGAAAGTCTTGGCAGTTCCCTTTGCCTTCTGTCAATGTCTTTAATAAGCACCAAAACACAATTGTAGCTCAACATGTTAAAACTGTACTTATAGCAAGGGAGCAATGAACTGTCTCAATAACAGGGTGTTAGGGAGAACACCCAATAGGATCTGGGTTTTGTTGGTATGTTAGTCAATTTTGTGTTTTGGGGACAACATACTTGATACTTGCATCTCAAAGAAGGAGAGGATTATTTTAGCTCATAGTTTTAGAGGGCTCAGTGTTGGTTAGCTCCAACATTGCATGGTGGAAGGAGAGGCCAGAGGAAAACCGCTTTACTCCATGCTATGGTTCAGATATAAAATGCCTCCTCCAAATATCTCACATGTGGAGGTAGGGCCTCGTCCGAAGGGGAGGGTCCTTTCCCATCCAAGCTCCTCAGTTGTCTCTCTGCTCCTTGTCTACCAGGCAGTGAACCACTTTTCTATGCCATGCCATTCTGCCTTTGCACTCTGCCTTGGAGACAAATGAACCTGGATTGACCCCATTGCAAATGCGAGCCCAAAAGAGCTTTCTTGTTTAGAATTTTCACCTTGATTAACTCTGTATCCTGTTATCCGCAATCTAAGCAGCTATATAGAGGACAGCAATGTGTAATACAAAAACCACGGTTGAACACCTCTCATCTTGGTCTTCTAAATGTGTGCTATTTCTAATTTCTTATCAATTATTATTATACCCTCTTTAAAACAAATTGTAAAAAGTAAAAGTGACAAAAATTATGCTTTATTGGAACAAGCATTAATATTCAATTATTTGTCCAATCATGCATAACTATATCTGTTAATCTGAGCAACAGATTTGATGATAAAATAGATAACCATTGTTAATTAGCTATTCTTGTTTTGAAAATCTGTAACATATATCTTGTTTATTTCTCTGTTTCAGTCTCTGTTTCTACTATTTGTTTTTGCTTTTATTTTTACTCTTCACCATAAAATAAAATTAAATTTAAAAAATCTGTCCTAGCTTTAATTGCAGGTGTTTTATGTTTTGTCCTAGTGACAAGAAATCTGACTAATCGACCCTGTGTCCATCAGGAGGCAGATAGAGAATGAAGAGAGCAATGCCTCTTTCTGGGCCATGCTCCCAGTGACCACCACTGCCCACCAAACTCTGCATCCTATGGGCATATTCAGCTATTAACTCACCGATGGATGACGCACTAGTCCAGTGATAAATACAGCACCCCATGACCCAATCTCCTTCCAGAAGCCTCCTCTGAAGGTCCTCCTCTGAATGCAGGAGATTTTTGGAAGAACTTTTAGATTTAAATTATAAACGGGTGCCATGGGGGAGAACATAAGAAAATAAAGTCTCACTCTATGTGGGTGCTATTAAACATAAGAGGAAGTTTTATCATTACTCAATAATCTTTGTAGGAAAGATAAACTGCAGAAGAAAATAAGCTATCATTGGTAAACAATTTAGTTGTTTGGTGAGTGAGAGAGACTTTTTGTTTTACAATTCTCAGAACAAGCTTTCTTGATGTGACACATTTAGATATGATTTTTGTTTTTAAAAATTCCACCCAAATAAAACTCTGGACTAACAATAGGCATTGGACTAGTTTATAATAATCCAGATGTCTAGTTGTGAACAAGTTATCAGTTTGAGGTATCACATGCTGCCTCTTCTTTCTCTTAATGTTTCCAGAGGTAGCTAAATAATGTTCTGAAATCTACTGATTCCTTGAATGGGAAAAAGCATTCTGTTAAGTTAGGCATGAGTTCTTTCTCTTTACTCAGATCTGTCTTATGCAATGTCTATTACCTGGTGAAGGCACCACTCAGTTTATGTGTGTGGAGGCTTTGTGGGGGGTGATGAACCATAAGAAACAAGTGAATAAAGGAGAAAAAATGCTTTCTTAATATCTTTAGGCTGTTTTTTTCTTTTTCCTTTGAGACAGAAAACACTTAATACTTTTTTATATTGTCACTTACTTTCCTGTTGCTCCTCCTCAACTTGTGGACTTTATGCTCTCATTAGAGAGGAGAGGAGTGCTGTGTTCAGGAGTCCTTCAGAGTGTCCAGCTTTGTTAGAGAGGAGTGCTGTGTTCAGGAGTCCTTCAGAGTGTCTAGCTCTACCACATTCTAGCTAAATGCTTGATGGATCAAGATTTAGGTTTTTATAACATCTTACCCATGATGAACG
>PVKA01023099.1:0-36133 GCA_004027165.1 Ctenomys sociabilis | reverse complement strand
CTTATGCTACTGAACTGTTTCCCCAGCCCTCACAGTTTTTTTTTTTTTTAATTTATTATTTTTTTTGGTGGTATCAGGGATTGAACTCAGGACCTTACCAGGGAAGCACTTATTCTACTGAGGTGTCTCTCAGGCAGTTCTCTGATTCTTGATTATTTTTGGCAATATTTCAGCCAGGGATATAGCTATAGCTCAGTGACATAAGTGCCTGCTTGATAAACACAAGTAATTTGATCCTGGTATCTCTCTCTCTCTCTCTCTCTCTCTCTCTCTCTCTCTCTCTCTCTCTCTCTCTCTCTTTCTCCAGGTATTTTAGCTATCTAACTTGAACTGGGTATGGTGGCATATGCTCTCTCTCTCTCTCTCTCTCTCTCTCTCTCTCTCCTCTGTCTGTCTGTCTCTCTCACCAATGTGATAGCTTTAGGCAGGTCTTCCTGTCTTCCAAGCAGAGGCAGTGACCGCATGGGTCATGTGAGGTGGCTAGTAGGTACAGCAGTGGTTGCATATGTAACAGCGTTGCTTTGTTGGTCTCTTCCTGCAGATGAACTGCTGACCTGGGGCAGGAAGAGCAGATAGTAGTGGTGAGCTGCCCAGCAGTGCTGTGTGGGCAGGAGTTGTGAGGGAGATGTTCTGTGGTCTTCCCCCTTTGGTTGTATTTGTTTTGCATTTTCCTGTGTCTAGCTTAAGAGATAAGATTGTTTGGTAAAGTCCAGCACAGATATCTGAAATATTTTGTTAAGACAAGGCGTCCTTTATGCACTCTTGCCTTTTGCTTGTGGAATACCTGGTAATGTGGTTTCCTAAATTTATCTTTGTTCTTCCTACTTCATGTGAGGATATGTTGGTAGGAAGCTTCTGTGTTCAAAGAAAATAGGGAAACATATTTGCATTGAATTTCTAGGAGAGGACGCCTGAATCTTTTCCTAGGAGAAGTAGATGAATAGAGCTCGAGTATGGCTCTGAACACATGATTTTTTTTTTTTTTTTTTTTAAATTTTGAGACCAGGTCTCTTAATGTAATTTAATCTGGCCTTGAGCTCATTATGTAGCCCAGGCTAGACTTGAACTCAGATCCTCCTCCCTCAACCTCAGTACTAGGGGAATACAGGTGTGTACCAACATGCCTGGCTAGAGATTTTTCTTAAAATGCACAACTGTACTGTGATAATTTTTAAATCTTTTTGCTGTGCTGTAGAAGGTGTATTTATTTTAAATTCCGGTGAATTCTGAATCTTCAAACTTTTTCAGAATATTTTATGTCCATCATACACTAATTTGATTTTTCCATGTTTCTGCTAAGGATCTGTCTCTAATTCTGAAAACTCTCACAAGCTACAAGGGTAAATACAAAATGTTCTCTGGGCAGTAGGATATGGGTGATATTTTTTCTTATTTTCTGATTTATACAGAGAAATATGCATTTTATAACAGTGAAAAGTTATATTGAAATTAGCCTTTTTTTCCCCTCAAAGGCTGAGAAAGTCTAATTGCAGGGGACTAAATGGTTTAAAATGTTAAGCTCTTCTGGTGTTGTGAGACTTTGAGTCAGCTCTGCATTACAGGAAATGGACTCCTTCAGAGGGCTTAGAAAGTGTGGCCTTGGATGTGAGAGGGTCATGAGTTGGGGTGTGCTGTTATTCCAGTGCAGGCAAGTGGTTCCTTGGAAAGAAGTGTTTGTAGCTGCCTGCAGGTCATCTGTCCTCTACAAGATGAATGTGACTGGTTTCACTGTGTCTTCTAAGTGAGCATTGTGCTGAAGCTTAAAAAAATTTGTTTTAAATTGTATTTAGTACAAGGTCTATAGGGTCTCACTACACAGATTTAATCAACGATTCTCCAGTCTTCAGCCTCCCAAGCACTGGGATTACAGGCGGTGCCACCACACCCAGTCTCAATCACTGTCTCAGTGTGCCCTGGGGGCAGGGCTGGCAGGGCTTACTGGATCAAACCTGGTTCCAGTAGGTGCCTGACCAAGCAGGCACCTTATCCACTGAGCTGTCTGACCAGCCCCTGAAACTGTTTTTGAGGGGAAATGTCTTCTGGCATTTTACAGAAGTCTTGGTGCCAGAGGTGTTTCTTTGAAAGATCAGTGATTTTGATTTCTTTAAAATTGTTACTCTAAATCCCTAAATCTAAAGTTACCAGTATTTTCTCTTTGTTCTTTTTATCTTTTTGTTTCTTGTGAGATTGAAACAGGTTCTTGGAATGACTGTAGGAATGTGTGATACTGGGTGATATTGTGGGATAGCTACTAGTCTACTATGAATAGACTTTTTGTTACATTGACATCTATTAAGTTTTTGCCAGTTTATGTTTTGTATAGATAATTTACTGTAGCCTTTTTCCAGTTTCTTTGTGCTTGCAACTTTGTGTGTTGGAGATATTCTTTTCCTAGTCAGGTCCCTGCCCCTATACTCCAGTCACATAGCTTGACTAGTGTTTCTTTTCTTCCTGGAGGAATTGTCTGACTGGGTGAGGCTGCTGCTAACAGACCATGTTGCACCTGTGGGATTTACCAGTGTGAAGGACCTGTGCCACTCACTGGCCACTTGCCTGATTCCAAGTGCTATCTGAGCCAGCGTTTTGTTTCATCAGGAAGTGAAACGAAGTCAAAGTGATGTCAATGACTGCAGCTGGCTGGTGACTGCTACAGTTTGCAGCAGGACTATTTTGTAGTCATAAGCCTTATGGCGGGCTTTCATCAAGGATGTTTCACTGAAAGCTGTTTCTGTGGTAAGAGATTATTTTTCTCATGTGCTTAGAGAAAGAGGAGCAAACATTGCATTTGTTTGAGCTCTTTAGTCTCTCCTTGATTCTGCTTCACTTCCTGTTTGTCACAACCTTTATGAAGCTTTTCTGTTTTTTCATTCTAGTCCTATCTTACAGGATGTAACTTAGTTTTTAATATCTTTTTTTTCATTTCACTGAGGGATTTTTGGGGGTGTGTTTTATTTTGAGGGGAGTCATTTGAAATAGGGTCTTACTCTGTAGTTCAGACTGAGGTCACTTTTGGGCGAAAGATTGTTTTTGGCTGGCTCAGGCTGCCTTAAGGGCAGGTCTGATGTGGCATGTGGTGCTGGGGATCGAAATGCGGTCCCCTGTGCCTGAGTTGAGTTTGCCCAAGCAACTGCTTTAGACAACTGAGCTAACCAGCAAGCCCCCTTGAACTTACTTTGTAGCCCAGGCTGGTCTTGAACTTGCAAAGTCCCCACAGCCTAAGCCTCTGGGATTACAGGAGTGCGCCACCACATCTGGCTTTTTTCTTTTCTTTTCATTTTTCGAAAGGGGGGATTGAACTCAGGCCTTTAGTATTGCCAGGGAAGCGCTTATTCCACTGAGCCATCTCTTTGGCCCCTCTTTTTTCTTTTTCTTTTTTTTTATGAATTTAAGTCAGGGTTTATAGGGTCTCACTGTGTAGATTGAACTCATAGTGATCTTCCTGTGTTCGGCCTCCCAAGAGCTGGAATTATAGGTGTGCACCACCATACCCAGTCTCAATTGCCATCTCAGCATGCCCCAGGGTTAGGCCTGGCACGGCATGCCCAGGATTGAACCTGGCTACTGTGCTCTGATGAAGCAAGCACTTTAGTTCATGAGCTATCTGGCCAGCCCTTACAACTGGCTTTTCACTCAGTGATTTTTTTTTTTTTTTTAACAGTAGGAGGGTGGTAGTACTGTAGATTGAACAACTGAGGCCTTTGCACTGAGCTATATCTATATCCCTAGTTACGATGTTCTTTTATTTAAGTCAGCCAATTTTATTGCAAATTCATCGAATGGCCTAGGCTGGGGTCAGATATGCAGGCCTGTCTACAGTACTGGAATTACAGGTGTGTACCACTGTGCCAGCATATTTTAAGATACTTTTTTTTTTTTTTTTTTTTTTTTTTTTTTTTTTTTTTTTTTTTTTTTTTTTTTTTTTTTGTCTTTTTGAGACAGGGTCTCACTGTGCAGTTCAGGCTAGCCTCGAGCTCACTTTGTAGCTCAGGCTGGTCTCGAACTCACAACAATCCTCCTGCCTCAGCCTCCCAAGTGCTGGGATTACAGGCATGCGCCACCACGCCCGGCCCTACTTATTTATTTTTGACACTAAGTCTCATTAATAGGTCAGCCTAGCTTTGGCTTTGAACTCATAAATTCTCCTGCCTCAGCTTCTCTAGTGCTAGGAATCACAGATGTGTGGCCCAGCAGTCTTTAAGTTTCTTTTCTTTTTTCTTTGTGGAACTGGGGATTGAATTCAGGCCCTTGCACTTACCAGGCAAATGCTTATTCTACTGAACCATTTCCCTGATCCCTAAGTTTCTTGAGGATGAAAACTCGCTTGTTTTTTTCTTTTGTCTTTTTTCTTCTGTATTTAGGACAGGGTCTCCAGGGTCTCATTACATAGATCGGACTTGTAGGATTCTTCTGTTTTCAGCCTCCCAAGTGCTGGGATTACAGGCATGCGCCACCATGTCCAGTCTTAATCGCAGTCTCAGTGCGCCTTGCAGGCAGGGCTGGCAAGGCACACTGGGGATCGAACCCTGGCCACTGGGCCCTGCCTAAACAGGTGCCTTAGTCCACTGAGCTATCAGGCCGGCCCTTGGCTTGTTTCTGTGTGTGTGTGTGTGTGTGTGTGTGTGTGTGTGTGTGTTCCAGAGGGTTTCATTTTGTAGCCTGGACTGGCCCTCAGTTTGCATGGATCCTCCTGCCTCAGTCTCCTAGTGCTATTATAGATGTGTGGCATCACACCCAGTACTTTTAGGAATTTGAATTGGAATAGAGTTGCAATTTTTAAATGGAATAGGTCACCTGAATTAAGAGAATTCAGGGCACATAAACTCAAGTGAGGTCCTCTGTTCTGTTGATTAATTCCAGTTTTGGCTTAAGCAAATTTGAAGGTTTTCAGTTATTTAAAACCTAAAGAGCTTTAAATAAGATTCAGTGTAGATAACACTTTTTAGTTTCGGAATACTTACGTCAGAGATCATAGTTCTTTGGAAGATCGTCACTTTCCCCCAGCAGTCTCCTCAGTGCTAAGCAGAAGGCTGCTGGAAGGAACATGTGGTAATTTTAATTGCTCTGTAAGCTGAGAGAGGAGGATCACAAGTTCCAGTCCAGCCTGGGGAACTTACCTATTGAGACCCTGTTACTTTTTTTTGGCAGAACCGGGGACTGAACTCAGGTCCTTGTGCTTGTCAGGGAAGCGTTTATTCCATTGAGCCATCTCCCCGGCCCCCTGAGACCCTGTTACAAAAAAAAAAAAAAAAGTTGAGGATGTAGCCAGCGCTTCTAGTTTCAGTATCTAGTATGCCTCCATCATCCCAGGGCCTCCCTCTAGTAGCTGGTGATCTTGGTTTGTCAACAGTGTAAACATTTGCCTTTGTTGTTGCTTTTAGTGTATAGAGTGTTTTTCTTCCGTGTTTTGTCAAATAGAGGTGATGGATTTTGTGCCTTACTCTTACGGTTTTGAAATTGCAATCCTGCTGCTTCAGCTTCCTAAGTGCTAAGATTACAGGCACATACCATCATAATCTGGCTTGCTTGCTTTCACGTGTTGTTTATTTTATTTATTTATTTCACAAGTTTTTTTATTTTATTTATTTTTAATTTTTTTGTCTTTTTGAGACAGGGTCTCACTGTGCAGTTCAGGCTGGCCTTAAACTCACTTTGTAGCTCAGGCTGGTCTCCAACTCACAACAATCCTTCTGCCTCAGCCTCCCCAGTGCTAGGATTACAGGCATGCGCCACCACACCCGGCTCACAAGTTTTTTTAATACAGGGTCTTGCTGTGAGGTCCAGGCTGGCATGAAACTTGCTGTGTGTGATCTTCCTGCCTCAGCTTTTTGAGTGCTAGGATCACAAGTGTGCCACCACGCTGTTTATAATTTTATTTTTTGTTATTTATTTATTTTTGGTGGAACCAGGGATTGAACTCAGGCCTTGCGTGTGCCAGGGAAGGGCTTATTCCACTGAGCCATCTCTCCAGGTCTTTTTTTTTTTCTTTTTTTAAAGATGATTACTACTATTTTTTCTTTTTTTTAAGTGTATTTAGTACAGTGTCTACAGAATCTTTACTGTGTAAATCAGACTCTTACTGATCCTCCTGTTTTCAGCCTCCTAAGAGCTGGGATTACAGGCATGTACCACTGCGCCCAGTCTCAGTGTGCCTCAGGGGCGGAGCCTGGTATAGCATGCCAGGATCCAACCCTGGCCCCTGTGCTCTGCCTAAGCAGGCCCTTTAGTCCACTAAGCTATCTGGCCCTTATTTTTTCTTTTTGAGATGGGTTCTTGCCTTGTAGTTCATTTAGGTTGGTCTTGAGCTTAATCTGTAACTCAGGCTGGCCTCCAGGGCCAGGATTATAGGTGTGTTTTGTCACTCATAACTTCATAGCTTTTTTAATTATAGTGTATTTTGTTTTCAGTTAGCTAAAAATTTTATTTTATTTTATTGCGGAACTGGGGATTGAACTCAGGCCCTTGCGCTTGCCAGGGAAGCGCTTATTCCACTGAGCCATCTCCCTGGCCCCTCAGTTAACTAAAAATGCTCCAGTATTGTATTGAGCTACATTCCAGGCCTGGCTGCAGTTACTACTGTTACAGATAGGAAGCTAAGCTATCATTTTGAAGAAATATTTCTTTGTGAGGCCCATAAATTTGGTCTTTTCTAGTGCAGTAATCCGTTTATATTGTTATTATTTTGTTTTAGGGGCAGGGCTGACCTTAAACTCACTGTGTAGTTCAGATTGGCCTCAAACTCAGAATAATCCTCCTGCCTCAGCCTCTTAAATGCTGGGACTATAGTCATCTGCTTCCTTGCCCAGCTACATTTATTTTATTGCTTTTGACATAGGTCTCATGTAGTTCAGGCTGGCTTTGAACTCATTGTATAGCCCAGGCTGACCTCAAATTCATGGTGATCTTTCTTCCCTAGCCTCCCCAGTGCTGGGGTTGTAGGCATGTACTGCCATACCTGGCACTTTTTAATTTGATATCTGATTTGTTGATTCTTGTGATATTACTTATGCCATTGGAATTCTGTTCAGAAAGTTCTTGCTTATACTCCTACTTCCCTTTTTGAAGTTTATGGGAAATGATTATGGAAAGACACCGTGTGTGTGTGTGTGTGTGTGTGTGTGTGTGTGTGTGTGTGTGTGTGTCTGGCTCCGCCTGCCCTGGGGGTGGGACTGGTGTGGCATGTGGTGCTGGGGCATTGACCAAGGTCCCTACACTTGGCTAAGCTTGCTTAAGCAGGCACTTTAGTCTGCTGTTTATTATTTTTATTGTATGCTGTTTCTGTTTAATAGCCTCAAGTTCAATTTTACAAAACCTTGTGAACCTGTTTACTGAACTAATTTGGATTTGAGAAACTATTTAAAAACAATTCCAGATATATTAATACCTGTAATCCCAGGGAGACTGAAGCAGAAGAATTTTCTTCTGTTAACTTTAGATACAGGGTCTTGCTATGCAGCTCTGACTGGTAGTGATCCTCCTGTTTTAGCCTCCCTAGCACTGTAATTACAGGTGTGTGCCACCACACCTGCTTTCAGGGTGGCACAGGATGCTTGAGGGTCAGGGGCTGGCACAGCATGTGGTACCGGGGATCTTACTCGAGATCTTGTGCTTGCCAGACAGGTGCTTATGCTGCTGTGGAGTAATCTCTGCAGCCAGAGGCAGAAGAATTGAGGGGGGTTCAAGATCAGCCTGAAATACATAATTGAAACCAAGTACAAAAGAAATCATATGGGCTTGTTACAGGTAAGCTTAGATGAGTAAATGTAGGAAAAACAGATAAAATATTTTTGTGAACTTTCTTGATGCCTATTGCTTGCTCACATGATTTCCTGGTTCCTTAGAGCCTTCTGCTTTTCCCTTTGGCTGTTTGACTTTTATGAAATGATTATGAATTTGTTTTTCAGCGTATTTTATCTTCATGACATTTGTATTTAGACTTTTCAATTATTGATTATTTGAGATTGTTGAAAGGTTTTTATGAGCATAACGATGCTTCTTGAACTTTTTAAGGTACTTCTTACTCTTAAATTGTGGAGCAAGGCTAGGATAAAGTTCTAGATTGTTACTATGAAATCAACTGGAGATGCCTCAATGGAATAAGTGCTTCCCCGGTAAGGGCCTGAGTTCAATGTCCGGTTCGGCAAAATAAAAGATCAACTGACATTGATATTTATTAATACTCAGTTGTCTGGTGTGCTTTGTTCTGGGCTAAGTAAGACATGCAGAAAGATTTCATTCAGTTCCAGGAAGCTCACAAATTAGAAAAATATTTCTGTCTTTTGAGTGCTTCATTTCTCAGAACAAACCAGATTCACAGATAGGACTTGTAAAGGTTCTGGTTTGTTAAGGTGTCTACCAGCATGAGGCTCTAATCCCCAGAATCTGAGTGGCAGGACATTCATCTGGCAGTGGCAGCTCTCTGGGAATTACATCATCTTTGTCTACACAGAGCAGATTTCTTGAGGTTTGGGGAACACTGAGGTTTTTTTAAAAGAATACTAAACCATAATATAACACACATAGGGTGGTGGTTTGGAAAGAGAGAGCAGCATGTCTAAGTCATTGAAACTAGTTTGTATTTATTTTACTCAATAGAGAGTAAAAAAATTAAAACTTGAAAGTATTTTTTTCTTTTGGCAGAGCCAGAGATTGAACTCAGGCCCTTGCGCTTGCCAGGCAAGCACTTATTCTACTGAGCTATCTCCCCGGCCCCTGAAAGTTTTTGTTGGGGGTGGGGAAGCTTCAGGATCCACCCCAAGAATTTTAGTCTCCATAGTAACAACCTTCTAGGTTACAGCTTGTCACTGTGTGCCTGTCATGGGAGTTCATAGAAAAGCCAGTATATGAAGAATTATGTGGTATTAACCATTCCTTAGAACACACTGTTGCACATTTGCACTGAGCCAGAAATAGAAAAGAAAGTTTAAAGTTTTAATTTGTATGTTCTATTAATTAGAGGCTTAAAAAAACTTCCTAATTATGGTTAGATGCAGCAGTGAAAAGGTGGTGGGTGCCATCAGAGACATAGGTACAATATTAGAAGTCCCAGATTTTTCTTGTCTAACTTCTTAATTTTGTGGTAAAGGAAAGGAAATCAAATTAATTCCTGTAGAGGCAGAAGCAGGGTTTCAGCCTCAGCTAATTAAAACTCTGAACCCTTTTAGAGCTTTCAGTGATCAAACAGTCCACATACCATGGGTCCCCCATCATTGGCTTAGGCCTTTAAATTTCCCTCGCACCTGTTCTGTCTCTAGCCACACATAGCCTCTACTTTAATTATGAAATCTGTTCCTGCAGTTAGGGGAAAGGGCTTGAGAGGTCACAAAATGAAACTTTCAGCCCAGTGAGGGACTCCCTTCCACAGCATGTCAGGTAGGCAGCCTCCCTCTTTTTCCTCAGGGTGAGGTTACCAGTGGAGTTGGCAAGAGGCCCACTGCTGGAGTTCTGAGAGGAGATAGTTTTGCATGATTTCCCATTTTAACAGTGAATGTGTAGTACTTTTTTTCCCCTTATAAAATGAGTTTATAAGTCATAATTCTCAAATGTTTTTTATTAGCCTGTTTATATTCATTTAAATCATGCTTGTCAGTTATGACAAAGCAGATAATTCTTTAAATGAATTATGTCATACCCAAACCCTAGAACTTGATATGAAAATGCTATATTTGAACAAGCTAGTTCTTTAATGAGTAGGAAGGAAGAGATGATGATAAATGCTCTATCAAGCTGAAAGTACTTTATAACGTACTTAATAACTGAGACAGTTACAAGCCAGAATATGAAAAAGGTGTTAGACATTTTTTTATTTTTTTGGCAGAACTAGGGATTGAATTCAGGCCCTTGAGCTTGCCAGGGAAGTGTTTATTCTGCTGAGCCATCTCCCCAACCCTGTGTTAGACATTTTTAAAGCAAAATCAAAGCCAAATGGGCAAGTTGTTTAGTGTTCCTGTGGGGCATTTGTGAATGCCTTCTTTTTGTTTATAGTATGCATTGTCTGTAACAAAATGAATTTTGGGTTTAATAAACTTAACATTATTTGGTAATTATTAATTGTACAAGTGTATCGAAAGATTTTTTTAGGTCCACCTTCTACATGTCACATTGCTCAGGGTGCCCATTATTTTTATTTATTTTTTTTTTTTGGTGGAACCAGGGATTGAACTCAGGCCTTTGCACTTGCCAGCGACACACTTATTCCACTGAGTCATTTCCCTGGCCCAACTTTTAATTTTAATACCCTTGCCAGTGAGAAACTCAAGTGTTGTTTATCTTATTTTGGGATTACGGGAGATCAAACCCACTCTAAAGGTGAATTGTATTCTTAGCCTTTTTTTTGGTTGCACTTGCCAGGTGTGCCACTGAGTTATGTCTCTGAGCCCCTCAGCCCTTGTCCCCCCCCCCCATTTGTTTTGGGTTTTTTTTGGCAGAACCAGGGATTGAATTCAGGTCCTTGAGCTTGTCATGGAAGTGCTTATTCCACTGAGTCATCTCCCCAGCCCTTTTTATGTTATTTTTGAGTCTTGCTAAGTTTTCTAGACAAGATTCAAATTTCTTGAACTTGATTCTCCTGCCTTGTACCTTTTAATTAAAGCAGAGCACAGACATGTGTTTTCTTCCATCCAAGTACTAACCAGGCCCGACCCTGCTTAGACAATATGTTTTCTGATAAGGTATCCAAATTCTTTTTCTTTTTTTGAGGCAGGGTCTAGACTCACTGTGTAGCCCAGGATGACCTGGAACTCCCAGTGATTCTCCTCCCTCAGTCTCCTAAGTGCTGGGATTATAGGTGTGTGCCATAATGCCTAACCAGGGAAAATAGTTTAGTGTTTTTCTTTGTGGTGCTTTGAGATAGGTTCTCACTATTTAGTTTTCTATTTTATTTTATTTTTATTGTATTTGGTACATGGTACAGAGTCTCACTACACAGCTTGGACTCAAAGGGATCCTCCTGTTTTCAGCCTCCCCCGTGCTGGGATTTCAGACATGTGCTTGGTGTCAGTGGCCAGTTCTGTACACCCAAGGGCAGGGCTGGTGCATTGTGTGGTGCTGGGGATCAAACCCTGGTCCTTGGGCTTGCCTAAGCAGGCACTTAGTCCGCTGAGCTATCTCTCCAGCATTTTTTTTTTTTTTTCAGGACTGGCAATGGAACTCATGCCCTTGCGCTTGCCAGGGAAGCGCTTATTCCACTGAGCCATCTCCCTGCCACCCCTCTTTTTTTTTGAGACAAGGTTCAGGCTGCTCTTGAACTCACTGTATAGCCAAGGGTAGCCTAAAACTCATGGTAAAACTCCAGCATCAGACTCCCAAATGTTGTGATTACAAGCATGTGCCACCATACCCACCTTTATCTTACAATCACAGACCCCCCCCCCATACTTTACCTAGAAATGCAGAATTTGTCCAATATTAATATTCACTTTTATGGCCATCAGCACTTCTTGCACATCCAGGGCAATTAAGGTAATTAGATATTTTAGTCATTAGATTTAACATGGCTCTGAAAGAAACTTGTAATGCTAGCGTGTATCTACAGTGCCTGTCCTCATTTATTAAAATATCATGTAGATGTTATTCTGGGTCTTGATTTGACTGATGTCTTTTTTTCTTTAATTTTTATGTTTTTGAGGAACTGTGCAGGTCAGGCTTTCCTTGAGGTCACAGCAATCCTTTGCCTTAGCCTCCCCAAGTGCTGGGAATACGCACATGTGGTACCAGGCCCTCCTGACTTGTGACTTTTTACAGAAAAATTCATTATACAGTGCAAAATTCTTCTTGATAAAAATACTAAATTATAGCTGGGCGTGGTGGTACAGGCCTGTAATCCCAGCACTTGGGGAGGCTGAGGCAGGAGGATTGTTGTGAGTTCGAGACCAGCCTGAGCTACAAAGTGAGCTTAAGGCCAGCCTGAACTGCATAGTGAGACCCTGTCTCAAAAAGACCAAAAAAACTAAATTATAATCTAATGAAAGTAACTAGTTTTGTCTGACCTCATGTTGATTCTGGGAGAGAACACAAGCAGGAAAGGAGGTGAGATATGGGTGCTTATTCCATTATGTAAGTGGAAGCCTCAGGTTAGTGACCTCAATGATGACAGCCTTTTATTTGGAGCATTTGTCTTTTTGTTTTTGTTTTTTGGAGCATTTGTCTGCTAAGGAATAGAGTAGGGGGGCCAGAGAGATGGCTCAGTAGAATAAGTGCTTGCCTGGCAAGTGCAAAGGCCTGAGTTCAATCCCTGGTCCCACTAAAAAAAAAAAAAAAAAAAAAAAAGGAATAGCATAGGGCTGGTTTGTCAGTCTTCTCAGTTTAAATGCTGTGTTCTTTTCCAGTGCCTTTCTTGTTTATTGAGACCCAGTTTCATAGGAGTGAAGTAATTGTATACACCTTTTGTGTGGCAGTGTAACTTTTCCACTGTTAACTGGCAATGTAAATTTAGTGTCTTATTCCTGGACCTCTTTCCCCCCACAACCGGGGATTGAACTCAAACTCTTGCGCTTGCCACGAAAGCGCTTATTCCACTGAGCCATCTCCCCGGCCCTCCTGAAACTCTTTTAAGAGAGCTAGGAAGAAGGTCATATCTGTTCACTGCGGTGACAAGATGTTTTCGTAAACCTTAGCCAAGACTGTTTACCTGTGTGGGTGTGTGCTTGTTCTCTTGCTCGCCCTCCCTTTTTCCCTCCCTTACTCCTTCCCTCCCTCCTGTATTTGGTACAGGCTCTCACTATGCAGCTTGAATTTGTAGTGATCCTCCTGTTTTCAGCCTCCGTAGTGCTGGGATTATAGGTGTGTGCCACCACACCCAGACTTGGTGGCCGGCTCAGTGCACCCAGGGGTGCAGGTGGCATTTCTATGGTGCCAGGGATTGAACACTGTACCCTGTGCTTGCCTAAACAGGTGCTTAGTGTGCTCAGCTTTCTCCCCATCCCTATTTACCTGTTTTCTTATTGAAAAGTAGGGTTAATATAACCCTAGTAGAAATGACAAGGAAATTGGGAGGGGATATGTGTTTTTCTTTAGGTACTAGGTGCTAGAAATTAAAAATCCAGAACTCATGCATACTAGGCAAGTGTGTTACCAGTGAGCTACACTCCTAGCCCAGACATGCAGTGAAAGGCAGATAGTATCTTCATATCTTTTCAGAGGATATGCATCGATCATAATGGAGTTCCTGTGGAAGTAACTTTCCTGTGAGTCATTTAGTAGCTGGGAAAGTTGGGTGTTTCACCTTTACTTGGTTCCTTCCTGAATTATGTGAATGACATCTCCTGACTTCTAGGTTTTGGTCCTAGTTTTTCTTTTTAAAACTGGTTCAGGGGCCATGGTTCAATCCCTGGACCTGCTGTGTTGGCCCCACCCCTGGGGCGCACTGAGCTGGTGATTGAGACTGGGCATGGTGGTGCACACCTGTAATCTCAGCACTTAGGAAGCTGTTAACAGGAAAATCACTAGGAGTCCAATCTGGTAGTGAGACCCTGAACATCCTGTAGATCCTTCCCTAAAAATATACACTCACACAAAAATGGTTCTCATCTCTCAGTTTCCTTATCTCACAGCCATTCTTGGGCTTGGATATTGTGTCCATCTGTCTATTTATTTATTTTTGTACTGGCTATCAAATTGAGGTTATCCTTGCCAGACAGGCCCTATGTCCCTGAGCTGTATCCCAGGCCCTGCATCTTAATTCTGAACTGCTTTTGAGGGTTATGGGAAAACCCTGAGAGAGACTGAACCTAGGGCCTTCACACTGAACTATGTCTGTAGCCCCTTTTTTAATTTTTTTATTTTCAGACAGGTTCTTGCTGAGTTGCCCAGGCTAGGTACAAACTTGAGATCTTCCTGTCTCAGCATTTCAGAGTGCTAAGTTTGTGATGTATACCACCATTGCCAGTTTATCCAGCCCTATTCTGTGTGCGCCTAGAAAAGACAGAAAGCACCATTTTCTTTAGAATGCTCTGGAGTAGTTGGCACATTTGCCAAATTTTGTGGTCTGTGATAACATCCTCTTTTGACTGAGCCCACATTAAATAATGTCCCAGGTGCTATCTTGATAAATGTCCTTTTTGTGAATCTTGTGTTTTAATCCTTTGTTTACAGGTTGGTTGATAGTGGGGGAGAAACATGTTCAGAGCTGTTTTTCCAATAGTCTGAATTTTCTTCCTATCTTTTATCTCTTTTGTTCTGTTTGTATTCTTAGTACCTTTTCTTCCTTGAGCTTATACCTTCTGACTCCATTACATCATCTTTGGGACTGTAAATAAAAGTTGGAAGATTTTAAAGTTCCCAGAATAATGCTGTAGCCCACATTGCACATATGTCACATTTGGATTTACTAGTCAAGCCTCTAAATATGTGTTTTATATACAGTATGTGCAGAGCACATAGGTTGCCATGAGAATTTAAACATTTTAGGTTTAAATGATGAAGTGTTCCCCTCTATCCCACTCCTGTGCTAGGGCATTCGCACTAAACTGCAACCCCTTTAAAGTTGTGATAGTGTCTTGGTAAATTGCTATGTTACCCAGACTGAGTTCCCTACCTCAGCCTCGTGAGTGCAGGGATTACAGGTGTGTGCCAGATAATCACTTAAAATAATGTATCTCAATTAAATCTAGTTTTAGATCATAGAACAATTAACTTTATAACCCCCACCCCTTTTGAGTGGGGAAAGAGTCCTGGGGATTGAACCCAGAGCCTTTGCACTGAGCTATAGTCTAAGTCCTTTTGGTTTTATTTTGAGAGATGTTCTCAAAAGGTGGCTTTTTTTCCCCCTAAGAAATTTTGGTATATGAGCTAGCACTACAACTCATCACAGAAGCTTACATAAGAGAATTCCCTATGCATGTGAAAAGTTAAGATTAGGGTTAGATAGCTTCTCTAACCAGGTAGGGGTGTGTGTGTGTCTGTTTTTTCTGTTTGTTGCTGGGGATCAAACCCGGGGATACATATTAGGCAAGACAGCTCCTAGGTTCAGTTTTGCCGAAAAACATAATTTCGTCTTTTTTTTTTTTTTTTTTTTTGTGGAACCAGGACATAATCCCATATTATAGCAAAGGAAGTAGTAGAGATGGGTACAAGAGAGACAAAAACCAGAGCATGGCAGTTTGAAACAAAGGAAATTATTTGGTTTTTTGAGACTGTCTGCTATGTAGTCTAGGCTGGCTGTTAACTCATTGTATAACCTAGATTGGCCTCAAATCTTGACAGTCCTGCTTCAGTCTCCCAAGAGTTGGGACTTAACAGGTGTGTGACACCACTCTCAGTGCTTTTTTAATTTTGTTATGTATTTGGTACAGGGTCTCTGCAGCTTGGATTTGTAGTGTCCTTCTGTATTCAGCCTCCCCAGCACTAGGATTACAGGTGTGTCCCACCACACCCAGATTCTTGGTGCTGGGGATCAAACCTCATCCTAACACTTGCCTAAGTGGGCATTTAGTCCATTGAGCTATCTCACCAGCCCTCAGCAAGTGGTTTTTAATACTGTATTGAACACTTACATGTCTTGCTTTGTGGTTTGTGAATGTGCTTCTAACCTGGAATTCTATATGCTTTTCAAGAATCTGTCTTGTACCAAGAGATCTAGATAAAGGAGTTGATTTTTATTTTTTGGTATTACAGGTTGAACTCATGACCTCTTGCCAGGTAGTACATATGCCACTGAACTGTTTTGTTTCCCTTACCCTTGATTTTTAAATTTGCTATCATTTAGGATCATTTTGTGATCATTACCTACAAGAGACAAGAAAATTTCAGAACATTATTTTGCCAATACAATATATTAAGTAAATACTTATGTAGCCCATTTAATTCTTACGATATAAGGAAGACATGCAAATATGCCTAACATAGCTAGTTTGTGTTCCACACTCTACCATTCATCCTGCATTGTCAGCTTTATTATCTCAATTGTTAATCTTATCCAGGAACTAGATTATAGCAGTTGGAAGTCAGAGGTAATATGATTTTGTTTATACTGCTGTTCCTGTGATAGTAAATAAATATATAAGCAGCACATACTGAGTACACTTGGTTAATCCAGTAAGATCTGAAAAACAATCCTTTGGGTCAATCAACTGATTTCTTACCTTTGAAGACTCCACTCTACCAGAAGTTAAGCCTTCAGATATTTCCCATTGAGATGAATCTGAGTTAACTATTCTAAGTAAAATAACTTTTGGAGCATATGTTTTTGGCTTCCAATTATACAAATCAGCATACTGGGAAATATATTTTGAAAGTTCAAACTTATTTTTTATGTATGATAACCTAAGGGGAAAAAATAGATCCCCAAACAGTCTTGAGAATTGGAATGAGACTACCTTTCTGGAAGCAGTAAAAGGCAAGTGAAGGTTAGAATTATTCACACAGCGGGGAATATCCTTTTTTTGCACATCATACTTTAAGATTTGAATGACAGATTGAGCCTTGTGGCTATTGCTGATCTAATAAGAGTCTGACCTAGTATTTTTTGCAGTGTCTTTTCTATTTCCCTTGGCTGAGGAATTCTTGGTGTAAATGACTGAAATTATTGGGAAGTCCCTTGACTGAAATAGAATCTCTAGACTTTCTTCCTTCAAATACCAGCCTGGGTGTCTTTTTTTTCACTGGAGCCTGTGAACAGAATGCCTGTGTGTGAGCTAATTGGGCTCTTTCTGATGGCCCTTTCCAGTGTCCATGTATGGGGAAGCTGTTCAGATCCCTTCTCTCCTCTCTGAGCACAGAGGGAAATAGGTTCTTCTGAAACTGCTGCTTCACTTTGTATCTTCTGTAGTTGTACACCAACAGCAGGAGCAGCCCAATAGCGAGGCCAGGCACTGTCCTGTGCACCCACAACTGCCTCTGATCTGCTCAGGACTCAGCCAGTGCTTGATGTTTGTCCTGTGTGTCCATCTGTCTGTCTGTGTACATTTCTGTGGAGGACTGAGGTTTCTCAGGGAAAGAGGTGACCTGTTTGTCCTTCTGTTTGGATTTGTTTAAGCCTGTCAGTTATAAATTGTAGATAATGTTTAAGAATCTCAGGGATGGGTAGAAGAGTGAGATTTGTATTGTTTGTTTATTATTTATTTACTTTATGGCAGAACCAGGGCTTGAACTCAGGCCTTTGTACTTGCCAGCGAAACACTTATTCTACTGAGCCATCTTCCCAGACCCTAGATTTGTATTATTTTAACAAAATATCTTGAGGATAGAGTGCTGGACTGGTATTTAATGTAAGAAATGGTTTTTGACTTTCTTAAGAAACACCCTCATTGAAGTAGTGTATCCATCTCCTCCCGTCTCCTCCATTTTGCTGCCTAGCTCTACAGTTCAGGTTGGTCTTGAACTCACTGTGTAGTTCATGGTGGCCTTAAACTCATGATGATTCTCCTGCTTCAACCTCCCAATTACTAAGATTACAGGGATGCACTAACATGCTGGGCTAACATTTTGAACAATAGGTCGTAAAGATCAGCTGTTAGGGGTGAACTGACTTCCTTCCTTGGCATACAAATTTCCTGACAATAATACAAGTAGAAAAAGGTGGGAATCCTTCTTAAGGAATGATGTAGTGCATTGCATGTCCTTCTGGAAGAGGATGCAGTGTAGGGGCTGCTTGTTGAGAGGGAGCTGTGAGATGGGCTGTCCCTGTGGGCTCTGCAGCCAGCCTGTGGCAATGTGCGCGCCCTCTCCCGGTGCTGTCTCAAGGCTGGGCTTACAGAGGCTGTCTCATGCCTTTTGGTGTCATGTCTATTTAAGGAATAGTATGGGATGTGACATGTTGAAAAATTTTAGGCTATTTCTATAAGATACTGAATTTGTTACTGTTTTCTGAAAGGATACTTTTCATGGTTTTGTTGTGAGACTTTCTAATAAAAGTTAAATTCTTGATCAGTTTAAAACTAAAGTCAGGTTCTTTGTTTTACAGCTTTCCTTCTACTCCTCCCCCTGCCTCCTGTGAGTCATAAGCAGCAGAGTTGGGAATAGAATTTGTCAGCTGAGTGGGGATGAGATGGTTCTCTGCACATGTTTGCAACTATGGCCGATAAGAAGAGAGGACTTTAAATGCTGGAAAAACGTTGTCACTGAGGCAGCTTCTTTGGGGTTGTGTGATTGGTTGCACGGTTTTGTGTGATCACTGGCCAGTAGGTTGTGGTTTTTGAGTCACTGAGGAAGCTGCTTTGCAGCTTGTTCATTAGTGGTGTCTGATATATCTGGGCCTAGGACCTGGTGCTGAGTCTCTCAGGGTTCTGCACACTTGGTCAGTCGGTCGGTCGGTTGGTCCGTCAGTCTGTCTTTCTTTTTTTGCCCTTTTGAGACAGGATTTTGATGCAGTTCAGGCTGGCCTTGAAGTCACTTTGTACCCCAGGCTGGCATCTAACTCAAAAGGATCCTCCTGCCTCAGCCTCCTAGGTGCTGGGCTTACAGGCATGAGCCAGCATCCTTGGCTTGGTGACTTTCTAAAATTGTTCTGCAGTGAGTCATTGTAGACTCTGGGTTTAACTTTCTTCTAATCAGTTCTCAGTGCTATCTCATTTTATTGTCGTAAATTTTTCCCATTTATACTATGAGCCAATATACGCAGTATAGGGGCTTCATTGAAAAATAAAATAGATGGCAATGATGGTGTAGATACATTCTTGAAATTCCAGCACTTAGGAGATTGATCACTGAAAGTTTTAGGCCAGCCTGGACTATGTAGTGAATTGTCAAACAACACTATAATGAGTGAGTGAATGAATGAATGAAGCTCTTTTTTTTTTTCCCTCTTGGCTTTTGTTAGAATTATTATTTCTCTAGCCTCATTTTATTAGTTTATATTTCCATTGTGTGTGTTGTGAAACCTATAAATCATTTTTTGATGTCAAGGAGAATGAACAAATTTTTTTTGTGTGTGTGTGTAGCCGGGGATTGTACTCAGGCCTGCCAGGGAAGCGCTTACTCCACTGCGCCATCTCCCTGACCCCTGAGAATGAACAAATTTTACAAATAAGTAAATACTTGCTGTACCAAGTGGTTCAGTATTACCTAAGGAAGCGTACTTGATACTTGTACTAGACCCTAACTGGCCCAGCTGAACAGTGGTCTGTCAGCTCATCTATGCCTTTTCATTCTCTCCTCTGATAGGAACAATTCTATTATCACTCAAGTACTCTTATTTTGAAGAGATATAGTTGTCTAGCACTGAACTTGCTGGATATGTCACACTCCTGTTTTCCCAACACTGTAAGAGGCTGGAAACAGGAGGATGGCAAGTTCAAGCCTAGCAAGGGGTATTTAGCAACTTAGTGAGAACCTCTCAAAATAAAAAGACTATGGATGTTGCTTGGCACAAAGGCTCTGGGTGCAATCCTCAGCACTGTGCAAAAAAAAAAAAAAAAAAGACAGAGGGCTTTTAGGGGAACTCATCCTCTCCTCCATGGGCCAAATGTAGTGCGTAGAATTACAATAGTGAATATTCATGGAACACATTCTGTATGACAGGCACAAAATGTCCTAAATGCTGTTGACAGGGGTAGTTCCCTTAATCCTAAATATTCTGTAAATTAGACATGGTTTCTGTGCTAGTTTTGTTGTGTATGTTTGCAGTACATAATGATTACATCCATTGTGGGGAGTTGGTACATGTGTACAACATAACACATCTTAATTCGTTTTACTTCCTCTCTCCTTATCCTTGTAGCTGTATTATTATTATTATTATTATTATTATTATTATTATTATTATTATTGTTTTGGCAGAACTGGGGATTGAACTCAGGCCCTTGCACTTGCCAGGGAAGTGCTTATTCCACTGAACCATCTCCCCAGCCCTTGTAGCTGTATTTTGAATGAGGAGAAAACGATGTAAAGAAATTTTAAGAATTTAAACAGTTACCTGACTAGTGAGTAGAAAAACTGAGATAAGAAAGCAGAGGTAAGACTTGAGTCTGAGTGGCAGTAAAAAATGAAGTAATTGGAATTATTGAATTACCATCCAGTCCAAATTAGTTTCTTTTTCTTTTTCTTTTTTTTTTTTTTTTTTTTATTTTGCAAAACCAGGGATTGAACTCAGGCCCTGTCACTTTACAGGCAAGTGCTTATTCTACTGAGCTATCTCTCCGGCCCCTCTTTGTCTTTTTGGGAGAGTCTCACTATGCAGTTCAGGCCAGTCTTCAGCTGTCTTTGTAGCCCAGGCTGCTCTGAAACTCACATCGATCTTTGTGCTTCATCTTCCTGAGTCCTGGGATTACAGGTGTAGATAACCACGCCCAGCTCTAACCCAGTTTCATTTTAGGATTTCTTTTTGAAAATGACTGATTTCAGTTGTAGGTCATCATCTATGCTAATTCTTTTGGGATTTTTTTTTTTTTTTTTTTTTTTTTTTTTTTTTTTTTTTTTTTTTTTTTTTTTTTTTGAGATACGGACTCACTATGTAGTTCAGGCTGGTCTAGACTACATAGTGAGTCCTTATCTCAGAAAAATAGTTCAGTTGCTAGTGCATCTATGCTGATACCAGAATGCTTACTGAAGATATTGAGCAGAGTTAATGTCAGCCTCTCCAAGTTACACTGCGTATCTGGACATGCTTCGTGGGTGAGGACAGCAAGGGAAGGCCGGTGAATTGCCTGATCTGTGAGCTGTAGCCTGTGTGAGGACAGTGGAGTGACAGCAGCAGGGATGGTGGTACAGACCTGTGACCCCAGCCGCTCCCATCCAGGGCTGAGAAGGGAAGATTGTGCATGGGAACCTGGTCTGGGCCACATGGCAACACCAGATCTAGAAAGGTCATTGTGGGTTGGGTGTGGTGGCTCATGCATGTAATCCTAGCACTTGGGAGGCTGAGGCAGGACAATCACTGCAAGTCTAAGGCCAGCCAGATCCTGTCTCAAGAAAGGAAAGGTCATGGTGTCATAATGACTGGTAGGCTAGATAATTGCAGTAGAGTAATACTAGAAACAAAGTGAGAGACAGTGTAAAGCTGGGGGAAATGTCAGATTTTTCAGGACTTTCGAAATCTCAGGAAAGATGATTCTTATTTTTCTGTCTAAATCATAGTTTTGTGCTGTGTCCACAATGTCTATAATAACATTTTTGCTGTCTACTGAAATTATTTAGACTGCCAGTAATTATCTCATCATGACTTCAATTTTTTAAAAAACAAAAAGCATAACAAACTTAATTTTGTAAAATAGTTGGTTTTTTAAATTTTTTAAAAAAGTGATTTGAAGGAGCTATGTGATCATTTAAGTGGATATTTAAACACGAGAGCTTCTTTTAGGGACATAGTTGGAGAATGATGAAAGCATGTTAGTTAAAGTCATTTTTTGAAAATAGTATACTGTATAGGAGATATTTAGCATTTGTCCTTAGGCTGTATGCCCTTGGGGGGTAAGTCTGCGTGTGCTGAGCATACTCCCTCATTGGCTGAATCAGACAGGTAATTTTTGTACTTTTTGACATATAATCTATCTCAGTGTCTTCATTGGAAGTCATTTTTAGCTCTTAAAATATTAAGAACAGAAAGACATTGAATAAAACTTCCTGCTTTCAACAGAACAGGACAAACCTCCCAAGATGAGACCATATGGAAGCACCCCGCTTCAGTGCTCTTGTCTTTGGGGTGAGGCTGGGGCAGATGGTACAGGCAGGGTTCTTGGCTGCTTGGTTAGGGGATGAGAGTGGGAAGGATGAAGGACTGGGAAAGGGCTGCTGTGTGTTGTCAGCTTTTGGGGGGATGAACGCTGATGGGAATGAACTTGGTGGGTGGGGTGGGGAAGAGAAGGGCAGAGGCAGCTGACTTGCATGAGAAAGCCTACAGTTGGGGCTTGGCCTCCCAGGGAGCCTGGGGAAAGGAGACCAGATACAGCCCTGAAACAAGATTCCAGATACCTAGCCTCTTCTGTTCTCTAGAGCTGACAAGTAAGATAGTGATAGTGCAGGACTGTAGAATTTTTCTATTTAAGTTGGGAGCTATTTTGATCCCTTTTTGAGATACTAGGCCAAAAGCTGTATTTATAGAACTTGCTTTGACATATAATCTCACCCTGTCCCTTGCCTTCCTTATTGGAATCCAGCTAATGTTGCACCCTGTCTTGGCAAGAAAGGCTGATTGAAGAAAATGTAAACATAGATTTACAGCTGAGTTAATGAAAGTAGCCCCGAACTTGGTAAACAGACCAAAAGATTGGTAGTCCAAGGTGCATGATGTCAGTTGAATGGCTGGGGTAATTAATTACAAATAGTATGGAGTAATTACCTGCCTCGTGTGTGGCACAGCTGTTGTTCACCTGGACACCTGCTGTTTCCACAAAAAAACTTTCAGGCAAAGCAAGAAAAAAATTATAAAACCCAGAATGCTTGTTTTGGAATAGAACATGAGTTGAGGTTTTTCTGCTCAGTGCTTCGTAGTTTGAAGAATTTTCTTCATAAAAAATTTTCTGTAGAATAGGTAACGTCCATTTGTAAAACAGTTCAACCATTATTCTGCTTACCTCCACAATTGCTGTGAGCAGTTATTTCTTTATTCTTCTCTGTTCATATACATGCGATGTGTAATTTCTTTCTTACTGCATAAATACACCCTGATCAGTTAGCGGCCATGTTTTCTTCAATAGCTACCGTGTTTTGTTGTTATACTGCCTCTAAATGATGGGCATATGTTTGTAGGTTTTGCTGTTGTGAATAATGTTCTTATAAATGACTGTTTACTTATGTATAGTATATGTTGTATATACATATATAGTATATACACCTTATTGATTGATTGATTCATTGAGACAAGGTATTGCTATGCAGTCCAAGCTGGCTTTAAACTTAAAATTTTCTGTCTTAGGCTTCTGAATGCTGGGATTACAAGTGTGTGTTAACCATGCCTGACTACAACAGTATATCTGTAGTCTGTATTTCTAGAACTGAAATTTCTGATTTCAAAGGGCATGTCCAACTTTCATTAATGAGATAGTCTCTTTATATTTTTGCAAGGGATAATGCCCATTGAGGAATATTATGAGAGAAGGAGATCTTAATACAATAGCAGTTAAACTAGTGTCCCATACATAGTGTCCCATATTAGAGTGAATACAAGACTGAAAGTTTTTAGATAATTTAAGAAACCTTGAGATGAGTTTAATCATAAAGCCTAGCAGCCATTACAGCCAGAGAAGTGTTAGGTTCCATGGTGTGGGAGGTAAATGGGAACAGGTTCTCTCCTCTCTTAACTTTTGGGGGAATATGGTAGAAAAAGCTAAATCTACCAGTCACCTCTTGTATTGTACCATTCATGCTGGCCTTGTAGTCACTATGTAGCCCATGCTGATCTTGAACTCCTGATGATCTTCCTGCTTCAGCCTCCCAAGTTCAGGGATTACATGTGTCCACCACCACACCTGGCTCCAAGTGTTATTAGTCCTATCCTCTAGTAATCTCTACCAATAAAAACATTTAAGGTCTATGAACTGCTGTTGAGTCTTTGTCCCTTATGCTACTCAGGTGTGTGTGTGTCATGAAGCCATCTGGTCATCAGAATTAGCCTGTAAATTCTAGGTGATTTTATATCTAAAGTGTATTAATTATCTTAAAAAGTAAAATCATTTGAGTTTCCATCTAGCACCTTGATTCAAGAAAGCCCAATCTTGGTGACTAGTTGCAGAATTGGGAACACTTAATCCATTCTCTTCATTTTTTTTTCTTCCCTTATCTCCACAATGGGAATGAGAATGCCAAAGAATCTCCCTCAACCACTCAAAAACAAATTGTGAAGTTATTTCCAGAAGGTTATATGTGATAATGACTCTTCAGAGACATTAGTATTGTAAGATAATTTTAAAAGTAACTCTGACAGTGTTTTAGAAAAAAATTAGTCACATTCTGCCTACATGGTACTAACATATGGCACAGCCCCCATGAGCTGTGTAAGTGGGCTGAATCCAAGATGCAGTTGGAGAGGGGATAGAGTGACTCACTAGATGAGCCAGATCTGGCCTTCTGGCAGGGCAGTAAGTCGGAGAAGAAACTAGTGGCTTTAGAGCATGACAAACATGAGCAGTTAATATGTGGATGGTGTAGAGAAGTCTGAGCCTTGGTGCTTAGATTAGGTGCTTTATCTGTTGTCTCCCTTGGCTTTAGAGCTCCCGCTTTTTCCATTCTGCACCTTGGGCTTGGACTCTGAAAGTGTATAAAAGCCATCCCTGCCCAGAGTGTGCTGTTCACTGGCTTAGCTGCCATGTGTAAACTGCTGCTGCTGCATCAACAGACAGGGTTACATGGAAGGAAATAGAAGGAAGTTGTATTGGTGGTCTAAGCACCTGCTTGGCAAGTGCAAAGTCTTGAGTTTGATCATGGTGTACACACACACACACACCCCACCCCTTTTTTCCTCTCCATGGGGACCTGTATGGGGAGCAGGGACTACTTAATGGAGTGTGAAGAGAGGATTTTGAGAGTGTGGACTTTTTTTTCTTTTTAAAACACATTTTTTTTTTTTAATATTTGTTTATTACAGTGTCTCGCTACACATCACGGACTCTTTTTTTTTTGTGTGTGTGTGTGTGGGTCAGCTCAGCCCGCCCTGGGGAAGGGGCTGGCACAGCATGTGGTGCTGGGGATCAAACTGCGGTCCCTGAGAGCTTGCCTAAGCAGGCGCTTTAGACCGCTGAGCTATCTTGCCAGCCCTGGTTTTTTTTTTTTTTTAAACAGGGTATTACTATGTAATTGAGGTTGCTCTTAAACTCACTATGTAGCTTAGGTTGGCTTCACATTTGCTGTGACCTTTCTGCCTCAGCCTCCCAAGTGCTGGAGTTACAGACTCTGACCCTGTGCCTAACTGGGCTCTTTGGCAGGAAATAGAAGAGCTTTTTTATTTATTTATTCATTATTTTAGGTATTTAGTACAGGGTCTACAGGATCTCACTACAAAGATAAGACTCAAGTGATCCTCCTGTTTTCAGCCTCCCAAGAGGTGGAATTACAGGTGTACTCTACCGCTCCCAGTCTCAGTCACTTTCTCATTGCGTCCTGGGGGCAGGGCTAGCAGGGCACACTGGGGATCCAGCTTAGGTTCCTGCACCTGCCTAAGCATGTGCTTTAGTCCACTGAGGTATCTGGCTGGCCCTCAGGAAGAGATTTTTAAAGCTGTATTTTGCATTTCCTATCTGCCTCATCTGAGTACCTCAAAAATGGAATACCTCAAGTGAGATGACCTCTTTTTTTTTTTTGTTTTTTTTTCTTCTCTATTTTTTTTTTTTTTTGGTGGCGGGGAGGAGAGTCTCATCATATAGTTGAGTCCAGCTTTGAACTTGTAACGATCTCCCTGCCTCAGTTTCCTAAGGACAGGGATATGAGAGGTGTACCACCACCCCTGGCATGACTTCTTGTGTAATACATATGTAATAGTCATGGAAATGTCATTAAGTAGAACAGAAGATGAAGTGACAGACCAAGGAGGAAAGAGAATAAAAGGGCCCAGCTCACCATCACATTCAGCCTGAGTATAGCAAGAAAGTTGTTTTTATGCAATTTCATAAACTTAAAAAAAATTGTTTATTTATTTGTTTGATACAGGGTCTCACTATGCATCTCAGGCTTGTAGTAATCATCCTGTCTCAGCCTCCCCAGTGCTGAGATTACAGGTGTGTGCGCTACTACCATGTCAGGTAGGCACTTAGACCTCCAAGCTATCTCCCTGTTCCTCATAAACTTTTTAATCCTACTTATTTACTTATTTATTTAGTACAGGGTGTACAGGGTCTTACTACATAGATTGGACTTGTAGTGATCCTCCTGTTTATGGCCTTGCAAGCCGCTGGGATTGCAGGCACACCACCATGTCCGGTTAATCCACTGAGCTATCTGGCTGGCCTTTTAGTCCATTTTTGGCACTTAGATGTTAGCAGCTTATGTGAAAATATTTATGAAGTGGGAAAGGTAAGTTGCACAGTAATAATTACAGTGTGATACTACATTTGATGATAATTCTCTGTATTTGAATAGGGAGTCTATAAATACAAGAGAGGACAGGTTTATTGGCAAGCATGTATAATTTGTAAAATGGTAAAATTTGGCAGTATATTTCATTAACAAAAATTGAGAAATGTCCCTAAGTTTCTCCCAAGTATATTTTATATATAGTAGGGATTAAGGTAGAAGTCAAAGGGGACCATCCCAGCAGTGCTGAGCCCTTGGAGAAAGTGATGAAAGGTGTGTATTACTTTTTTTTCTTTAATGTATTTGGTACAGGGTCTCACTATACAGCTCAGATTTGTAGTGATTCTCCTGTTGTCAGTCTCCCCATGGCTGGGATACAGACATGCTTCACCATGCCTTTTCTCAGTGGCCGGTGTCACAAGGTGCCGGGGATCAAACCCTGGTTCCTGTGCCTGCCTAAGCAAGTGCTTAGTCCACTGAGCTATTTCGTTGGCCCTTGTTTATTACTCATTTTAGGAAATGTCATTGTTAATGTTGTTTGAAGTAGAATAGGGTTAATAGTTCTCTGACTGCTGAGAGAGCGGGGGGCATTGGATTAAGAATTCTGATAAAAGTAGCTTTTCTTTTGATACCAAGCATCAAACTTAAGGACCTTGCACTTACCAGGCAGGGAGTTAGGCCACTGAGCTATCTCCTGGCCCTGATGGAAATAGTTTTTTTTTGCTGGCTCAGGCTGCCTTAAGGGCCAGTCTGGTGCAGCATGTGTGCTGAAGATCCAACTGCAGTCCCTTGCCCTTGACTGATTTTTCTCAAGAAGGCACTTTAGACAACTGAGCTAACCTGCCAGCCCGCTTTTTCACTTTTTTCTTTTTTTGGGGGGGGGGGGTAGTTTTTAAGAACTGTCATATTGCACAGCAATTTGATTAAACTTAAAACATATTCTATACTTAAAAGTGGTTATGGTAGTTTTATCTTTCACACATAAATTATTATTATTATTTTGTTATTTTAGTACAGGGAGTACAGGGTCTTACTACGTAGATCAGACTCGTGATCTGTCTGTGTTCAGCCAAGCACTGGGATTACAGGCATGCACCACCATGCCCAGTCTTACTTGCAGACTCAGTATGCCCCGAGGGCAGGGCCGGCATGGCACAGGCAGAGCACTGCATGGCATGGCATGGCACGACACTGCTCTCTGGGGACCGATTCTGGGCTGCTGCGCCTGCACAAGCAGGCGCTTTAATCCACTGAGCTATTTGGCCAGCCCTCACCTCTTCTTTTTCTTGGTACCACTGTTAACAAAGCTGAGAAGAAAATTATTGCCACTACAGAAAAGGTGAGCATATGGTGTGAAGGAAATAAGATTAAGGCCTGTTAATAAACAAACATTCCCACTGGCTAGGGTTACAGAGGTGGCTGTTAGTGACTGAGGAGTTGAAAGGCCCAAAGCTGAGCTTGAATCATAGCATTAGCCATTTTGAGTAACTAGGAGTGTACACATCACAAGGAAAGAAAAGGATCCCTTGCATTAGCCAGGGTACCTCCTGCCCACCCTTTGGGCTATTCACCAGGCTTTTGGGAGTGTAGCAGCAGAGAGCATGCTGTCCAAAGCAAGGAGCTCAATTGTTCTATACATTGCCACACAGCAGGGAAGAGATAGAACTGAAGAGAGGTATACACCAACTAAAAAATAAAACTGCTTTTCTCTCTTCCTTTTCCAGTTAAAAGTTTTGCAGTGACTTGCTTGTATTCTGGACATCCACTTAGTTCTTTAGCCCTTTTAACTTACATAACTTAAATTCTCTTTTACAAATAAGGAAACTGACACTTTAAGAGGTGCACACGAACTTCTTGTAAGTCACACCTCCAACACGAAGCAGCCAGGACAGTGTCACTATCCTTGATTAAGTTTCTTTTTTTTTTCCCCCTTAAGTTTCTGAAGAGGCTCTTGTGACAGTTATGACCCTAGGCATTTACCTGTATGCTTCAAAGATGTGCCTTCAAAGGATGGCCAAATTAAACTTGCTGGCATTCAACATTTATATGGTTTTTGCACTTTTTTATGTGCATGAACATCCTTGGAGATTGATTTTATTTGTATTTTGAATCTAGGGCCTCACTCATGCTGGATATATACTCTGCCACTGAGTTATGCCTCCAGCCATTATAATTTTTTACCTAAAGCAGCCTTTCACCAAATGGGCCAGCTGCTTGGCTTTTTCTGCCAGCTCCTTCATTGCCAGGATCCTGTGATCTTGAGGGAGTGACTTCATCTCTCTGTGGTTTTAGTCATTTAAAATATGGAAATATGTTGGGTATGAGAATGAAATATAAAGCACCCAGCACGGGGCATGGCATATAGTAAGTGGCTCAAAGACCTCAAACTTCTATTTATTGCCTCTTTGGAAATGTCTGGATTGTCTCCCACCTTTATTTATTGTTGTTGTTATTATTATTATTGTATTTAGGACAGGGTCTATAGGGTCTCACTAAGTAGATTGGACTTGTGCTTTTTCTGTTTTCAGCCCCCCAAGTGCTGGGATTATAGGCGCATGCCACCACGCGCAGTCTCAATAGCTGTCTCAGTGCACCCCAGGAGCCAAGCTGGCACAGCATGCTGGGGATTGAACCCTGGCCCCTTTGCTCTGCCTAAGCAGGCGCTTTAGTCTGCTAAGCTGTCAGGATGGCCTGTCTCCCACCTTTAGTTGATAAGGGTTTCTACACTTGAGGTACAGTACCATGTTTAGTATCAATTATCATTGATACTTTCATTAATATAAAGGTAGAAAAATACGGTGCTCAACAACCATTCATTTCAAAGCTGAATATACGTGAGTTATCTATTGTTTTGAATTATCCATATTTTCACATTTCCAGGAGACCTATAGTAGGTACCCTAGGGACCAGAAGAAACACAGTTGTTGCTTTCCCTCCTCCTTCAGCCTTCAGCCTAACAGCCTCACTCACTTCCATGTTTAGGGGAAGAGCACTTCCACTTTTTTTTGGGCAGAACTGGGGATTGAACTCAGGCCCTTGCACTTGGCAGGGAAGCACTTTTTCTACTGAGCCATCTTCCCAGCCCAAACACTTCCACTTTTGAAAACTTCTAAACTAATGTCAGCTTCTTAATTAGTTCCTATCTTATATCATAAAAGGTTTTTGAGGAATTATTTATAGCACTTACTTAACAGTGAGTCTTGCTGATGAGGCCAAGGTAGGCTCAGTACTCACATAGGTCATTGAATACCACTATACCACTGGCCCTTTCCACACTTGTAACCCAGTGCCTGCTGTGTATGATGAGCTGCTGCTGGTGACTCAAGTCAGTGACCATCTCCCTGGGAAGGACTGTTTTTCATATGTAAAGCTTAGAACTGTATAGATTTCCAAAAAAAAAAAAAAAAAAACCCAGAAAGCTGGGTGTGGAGGAGCATGCTCATAATCCCAGTGGTCTGGGAGGCTGAGGTAGGAGGACTACAAATTTAAGCCTGAGGTAATTTCAGAATTTACATCCTGTCTTTTTTTAAAAAAAATGCTCAGTAGAATAAGCACTTCCCTGGCAAGTGCAAGGGTCTGAGTTCAATCCTCAGTTCCACAAAACACAAACGGACCAAAGAAAAAAAACAAAAACCTGGGCATGGTGGCACACATCTGCAGTGCCAGTGCTTGCAAAGCTGAGGAAGGAGGACTGCTGTGAGTTGGAGGTCAGCCTGAAATACATAGTGAGACCATCCCTAAACAGATTAGAGTAGCTCGATACTTTCACAAATCAGTTCCCTATACAACATATACACAAACAATGCTTTCTAGTTTCTTACACTATATTCCTCCATGAGCATGCAAGGACTGCTATTGATGAATACAGTGGTGGCTATTTTTGTCTGTTTTCCTTTAAAATGTCTTGGTGGCTTGAGAGTAGTATAATTCTCTTCCTTCCTTCCTCCCTGCCCTTTGTCCCCCCTTCCCCCTTTCCTCCTCTCCCCTCTCCCTTTTCTTGCCCTCCCTCTTCCCTTCTTTTGTCTTAATTAAGCAATTAGGGTTGTTTCTAGCCCCAGATTGGTGCAGTATCCGTTGGGTCCCAGCAAGTATCCTCACCCTTTCATACATTGGCTTAATAGCCCCGTCCTCACCTCTGCTTTCTGTGTCCTGTCTTTCTCTCTTTTTTTGGGGGGCAGAGCTGGAGATTGAACTCAGGCCCTTGAGCTTGCCAGGGAAGCACTTATTCTACTGAGCCATCTCCCTGGCTTGTCTGTGTCCTGGAACTGTGTCCCGACCAATGTGTAGCCTGGGTCTGCTTGTACAAGATGGAAGCAGCCTGTAAAAATGAGAGCTTCTCAAACTGTGTTCATGCAATATTTTGGGAAACATGGTACCCTGGCCTTGTTGACAGAATTTTAACTTGCTCTTTCCCCTCCAAGGTAACCATTACTCCAGAGCCTTGTCAAGACACATCATCTCCGCAACTTTGTCTCAATAACCTTGTTGGTACTTCTAGATTATGGTCTGAGCCCTTTCTCAAGAGAGACAGGTCATGGGCTAAGTCCCACCTGAGACAAGACCAGCTGCAGGCTGTCTGCCCACTAGAATGGTATTGGCACTGCTGGAGCTGAGGAGATACTGTGAATTTTCTAAATGGAATTTCCTTCCCTCCCTCCCTCATTCCTTTGTTCCTGTCCAGGAGCACTATACTGCTGAGCTACATCCCCAGACCCTTTTGTGTTTGTTTTTGTTTTGAAACTGTGCTTGAATTTCCATGATGTTCTCAACTTCTCTATAGCTTGGATTACTGATATGAGCCATCATGACTGTTCACTCTTGCTCCCTCTTGCTTACTCACTTGTCCACCCTCCCTCCTCCCACTCACCAACACATCTGCCTCCTTTTTCTTCCAAGACAAAAAAAAATCAGTTTTTGGTGCTGGGGATTGAATTTATGGGCTTGAGTATGCATATGCTGACCATGTACTATGCCATTGAGCTACTTCCCCAGTCCCCCTTACTTTTTATGCTGTAGGCAGGTCGAAGTAAATATTTTTAGGTTTTTCTGTGTGCATGTGTACTGTGTTTTGAGTCTAGGACATTGTACATTCTAGAGCAGTCACTCTACGCTTGAAATCTTTCTCTAGCCATTTGATGATGATCATGATTTTGGTATTATGGTTTTTTTCTTAAAGTGGTCATCTTTTATTGAGCATTAATTCTCACTTGGGCTATAAACAAACTGACCCATGATTAAGCTGTTCACAGACCGGAACAGGATGAGGCAGTCACAGGCTAGAGTGCAGAGTGTGCTCCACACTGGCCCCTTTTCAGTGGTACTTGCTTCACCACTCATGTTTGAGTTCTTTGTAAGAACGGCAGCAGTTGAAAAGGACATAGGCTGCCAGCACTATATTCAGCCCCGCGATGCTCTCTTTTTCACGTTGACGTACTTGTTGTATAATACCAGTAGTAACTTCACTGAAATGCTCCAGCAGTGCCTTTTGGGGAGAAATCCTGCATCAGTATCCAGTTGGGCAGCTCCACTATTTTCACATCCTAAAGTCTCTTCTCTCTCAGTGGTACAACGGAAGCCATCTTGGAGTCCTGACGTTCACTCGGTGTTATCATTTTTTTGAGACATGTCTCGATACGCAGCCCAGGCTGGCATCAGACCCACAGTGATCCTCCTGCCTCAGCCTTCTGGGTACTGCGATGACAAAAGTGCCCTAGCACATCCATCTCTCCAGCCATTTTAAATTTTACTTTGAGATATGGTCTCACTGAATTATCCAGGCTGGACTCAAATTTGTGATTTCCTTACCTCAACTTGACAACTAGCTGGGATTACAGACATACCGCTGTGCCTGTCTAGTTTATTGTCAATGTAGATTTTGCCTCAAACATACTGAAGTGCCACTACTTTATTACCAAAATGAGAAACGTAATTGAGTCTGTATGAAAACCAATTAAATACTTTTATTTTGTTTCTGAGACATGGGGTTTCCACAGCCTTTTATTTCAACACAGGGTATCGCTAAATTGCCTGTGTTAGGCTAAATTTTGTGATCATCTTTTTTCATCCTCCCAAATTAATAATTCTCTTAGTCTGTCCATGTCTGGCTGTCTGTCTCTGTCTTTTGATATAGCATTTCTGTATATATAGACTTTGAACTCACTTTGTAGCTCAGGCTGGCCTTGCACTCACAGTAGTCCTCCTGCCTCAGCCTTGCAAATACTGGGATTATAGGCATTCCCTACAACACCCAGCTTATTGTTTTTTTTGTTTTTTGTTTTTTGTTTTTGTTTTTGTTTTTGTCTTTTTGAGATAGGGTCTCACTATGCAGTTCAGGCTGGCCTTAAACTCACTTTGTAGCTCAGGCTGGTCTCGAACTCACAACAATCCTCCTGCCTCAGCCTCCCAAGTGCTGGGATTACAGGCCTGCACTACCACGCCTGGAAACCAGCTTTTTGTTACAGGGAATCACTTTGTGCTTGCCAGGCAGGCACTACCACTGAGCTACATTCCAGGCTCAACAAGCATCTGTGTCTACAGGGAGAGTAGGTGTCACATTACAGCTAGAGGGTCTTGTCTGGCATTGTCTTTCAAGTTCATATTTTCTAGGGTAGGTATTGTCTATAATGACTTTGTGAATAGTTGTGTCTCTCTGGCTAGGGCCAGGCAGAGGTACAGCTGGCAATGGAAGTTTGTAGAAATTTGAACAGCTTTTATAGAATCAATCTTTGCTTGCAAGATTGTTTTATAATGTTTAAAAATAAAACAAATTGGTTTTGTGGTTCCTCCCTTTGCTTTTACCTTCAATTAACCTCGCCATGTTCTGAATCTTTTGGTTTTGGTGGTTTACCATGCTCCCAGGGCCACCAAGATGGATTTATAGAGGCAAAAATTTGGTTGTCTTCAGAAGAGTTTCATGCCCTGAACTTACATGTTTTGGAAAACTGTTCTAGGGAGATCGTGTGAAGAACAGCACTTTAATAATGTAATCCATGACGGTAAAAGAATTACACAGCTTTTGGCTTTCTTGTAACTGCCTCAGAGCTAGTGTTTAAAGTTATAGTTTTGGTGACCTAGATCTGCAGAATTCACCCTCATGTGTCTTAGTCGTTCTTTTTTTTGTAGAGACATGTAGGGGTGTGTGTGTGTGTGTCTGTGTGTCTGTGTGTATCTGTGTGTGTGTGTGCGCGCGCGCGTGCACGGGTCTGTCTGTCCGTATATCCGTCTGTCCATCCGTGTCCTTGACTGTGAAGCTTTTGCACCAAACTGCCTCCCAGCCCTTCTTTTGTTTCTTCTTCCTCATTTCTCTTATTTTTCTTTCTCCCTTTCCTTCTTGGAAGAGGGATTGACTCACCCAGGGCTTTTGCTGTGTCCCTAGCCCTTTATTATTATTATTTTTATGCTTTTAGTACAAGGTCTACAGGGCTTCACTATGTAGTTCAGACTCATAGTGATTCTCCTGTTTTCAGCCTCCCAAAATGCTGGGACCACAGGCATGCGCCACTATGCCCAGTCTCAGTTGCTGTTCAGGGAACACTGACCGCTACACTCTGCCTAAGCAGATGCTTTAGTTGCCCAAACTCAGCTCCCAACCTGCAGTCCTCCTGCCTCAGCCTCCTGAGTGGCAGGGATTACAGGCATGTGCTATTTAAAGTCTTGTTTATTTGGTACAGGTTCTTGCTACGGAGCTCAAACTCATAGTGACTCAGTCTCCCCAGGGCTGGGATTACAGATTTGTGCCACCTCGCCAGGCTTTGGGTTGGCACAGCATGTGGTGTCCAGGATCAAACCCAGGTCCTTACACTTGCCAGGCAGGCACTTAGACCACCAAGTTCTCTTCTCTGTGTTCAGATTGGTTTAGAGCTGTGAAACTCAGTTTATCTTTATGGAATTGTAAACTTTAAAAATAGGAGAGGGAGAAATCCTTTTGATTTTTCTTGTGTCATAACAGGCAAAGGACTTTTCTTTATAAAGAAACTACATAGTTGGAGTTCTGAAAATAGTAGGCATGGCCCACTTATTTTTCTTTCCTTAATTTTTTAGAATGAAGACCTAGTCCAGAGAGGGAGGTGTAAAGCTACAGGTATGGGCTACCTGCTGGATGGGTGTGCTCTATAGCCAGCTATTAACCTTCTCGCATGAGGCCTGCTGTGCAAACATGCAAAGTTGCTTTCAAAAAGGTGATGGCTTCTCTACTACATTATGCGATAACATTCAGGAAGTACCTGCCCGTGGGAAACTGGAAGTATTTTCTTTTTTTTTTTTTTTTTTTTTTTTTTTTTTTTTTTTTTTTTGTCTTTTTGAGACAGGGTCTCACTATGCAGTTCAGGCTGGCCTTAAGCTCACTTTGTAGCTCAGGCTGGTCTCGAACTCACAACAATCCTCCTGCCTCAGCCTCCCGAGTGCTGGGATTACAGGCCTGCGCCACCACGCCCGGCTGGAAGTATTTTCTTGCTTGCTTTTCCAACTCTTCAATAGCTATTCCCCACGACAGGTTTATCTCACTAGAGGCTGGCTTCTTGGAGCTGGGTGGAAAGGACAAGAGCTCCACACAGTAGCTCTGGGGAGCCTTGTTCTGCTTCCAACTTTCATTGAGAGATCCTGCTGAGCTTTAAAAAAAAAAAAAAAAAAAAAGTGAGGATGGAACTTTGTGGATTCTACACAGAAAATATAACCATCCTGGAACCTGAATTTGTTCAACACTGATCTCAAGTCCACATTGACATTTAAGCGATATATAAACTCAGCATTTTGCTGTTACTTAGAATTACACCTAAGTTCAGAACTGATTTGCGATTTTGAATTGAAGAGTGGTCAAAATTTGGCAGATGAGGGCTGGAGAGATAGCTCAGAGGCATAAGCACCTACCTGGCAAGCACAGGAGTTTGATCCCCAGCCCCACATGCCATGCTACCTCAGCCCAGGATACCTGGGTGCACTGTCTTGGTCCCAGATGTGGGCACCTCCTGTGCGGCTAGAACTGGGCATGGTAAAGCACACCTCTAATCCCTGCACTCAGGAGGTTGAGCCAGGAGGATCTCTGTGAATTCAAGACCTGCATGAGGGCTACAAAAGGCCAGCCTGAGCTGCATAGTAAGACCCTGTATTAAAACAAAATGGCTTGATGAACTTGTTAGGGCTTGCTTTGTCCTGGGGAGACTTTGAGTTTATACTTTTGCCATGATCAATCACAGTAGAGAATCTTCTGCTAATCCTTATCTTTGGCACTGATTGTGGGAGGAGATAAGAATAATTAGAGGGAGAGGAAATGGGAAACTTTGGGCTTTAAAATAAGTTCTGGCACCTGTGAATCCCGTCACCCTGGAAATGGAGGCAGAAGGCCAGTCTGGGCTATATATTGAGTTCAAGGCTAGTGTGAACTACATAGTGAGACCCTTTCTCAGAAAAAGAGGGCTATAGAGACAGCTCAGTGGTCTAAGCACCTAGCTAGGGAAGTGCAAGGACCCAGGTTCAATCCCTGGTTCCCCTGTACTGCATTTGTGCTGGGCCCACGCCTAGGCTCACCAAGTCAGCCACCAAGACCAGGCATGATAGCATACACATGTAAACTCAGTGGTGGGGGTTGGCAGAAATAGGAGGATCATTGTGAATCTAAGCTCATAGCTTTTTTTTTTTTTGAGACAGGGTCTCACTATGCACTTCAGGCTGGCCTTAAGCTCACTTTGTAGCTCAGGTTGGTCTCGAGCTCACAACAATCCTTCTGCCTCAGCCTCCCCAGTGCTGGGATTATAGGCATGCGCCACCACGCCCGGCTAAACTCATAGATTTTTTACAGTATTTTAATTCATCTTTATTTCATTCCCAACCACATTAAAAAATTTCTGCATTGTTTTAGACTTGCTGTAAGCTCCTAAGATTCCAAGAGTTTGTTATTAACTGTCATGTGTTTGTAATAAGAGTAACACAAGAAAAAGCCCCATAAAGTAGGATACTTTGGAGGCAATTGCCAATTTTAGCCAGTTTATGATGACTTTATTATTATCATTATTCTGACATAGGATTTTGCTGTTTCCCAGGTTGACCTTGAATTTAACTCTCAATCAACCTCCATACTGTTCTGAGAAAGGTACTCACATTTTGAAGTAAAATTTAAGTCCCTGAAGAATTTTAAGCTAAAATGTAGGTTTCTTTTCGCGGTTAGTTTGTTTTGTTTGTTTGTTTATTGGCGGTATGGGGATTGAACTTAGGCCCTTGTGCTTGCTAGGGAAGCACTTATTCTATTGAGCCATCTCCCCGTCCCCCC
>PVKA01023098.1:0-36123 GCA_004027165.1 Ctenomys sociabilis | reverse complement strand
ACCCCCACCTCCCCACCCCCAACCCACCTGGCTGAGCTTGGAGAGGATGATATCCAAGAACCTGTTTCTCCGGAGCAGCTCCCCCTACCTCAGCTACAGCTGCAATTACAGCCCTTATCAGCAACAGTGAGGCACATTTACAAGGCCTAATTAAAATGCACTGGTCAGCACCTTGGAATGTACCTGGGAAACAGAAAGGCATGATGAAAAGGTGTTTCAAGAGGGAGGCCCAGAGCAGCCCTAGCCCTCTTGGGCATCACACTGAGGGGACCTCTCTCCTACCTTCTGAAGGACCAGGTCTGAGGTTGACCCTAAAAGGAAGTCCTCTGATAGGGCCCCTGCTTAGCCTGGCAAATGTTAATAAATTAGGAAAAAAGAACAGCAGACTTGTGATAATAGAAAGCTGATGTGTGTGATTATGTGTGTGTGTGTGTGTACATGTGAGCGCGTGCGCGCGCACGCATGCAGGTGTGTGTAGAGACTCAACCCAGGGCCTTTGCACTGAGCTACATACCCAGACTCATCCCTTCTCATTTTTTTCTTTTTTCTTTTCTTTTTTTTTTTTTTTTTTGAGACAGGGTCAGGCTGGCCTTAAGTTCACTTTGTAGCTCAGGCTGGTCTCGAACTCACAACAATCCTCCTGCCTCAGCCTCCCGAGTGCTGGGATTATAGGCATGCGCCACCACGCCCGGCCCTTTCTCATTTTTGAGTCTCTAAAAATTGGGCAGGCTGAGCTCAAACTTGAGATCCTCCTGCCTCAGCCTCCCAAGTAGCTGGGATTATAGGCATGTATCCCTATGGCTGACTTCCCTTCTACTTTTCAGGTGGAAGCCAGGAATCTATTTCTATGATTCATAGGGAGAAAATCGCCCTCCTGGCCCAGACTGTGTCCCTGTCAAGGCAGTTTGGGGTTGTGGGGCTTGGTACATTCAAGATGCACAGAAAGCCATTTTCAAGAAGGATGGAAAAGTGGACCTTGGACGGGGCAGATGATGGGTGTCCCAAAATCCAAAGAGAAAGCCAGGACGATGCGTGACTTGGGTGGGAGATGTCGCCTTAGCCCTTAGCAGCCCACCCCACCCCACTTCCCACTCCCCACCTCCCCTGCAGACAGACCTTTCTCTCTCTTTTTTTTTTTGAGACAGGGTCTCACTATGCAGTTCAGGCTGGCCTTAAGCTCACTTTGTGGCTCAAGCTGGTCTCGAACTCACAACAATCCTCCTGCCTCAGCCTCCCGAGTGCTGGGATTACAGGCATGCGCCACCACGCCCGGCTAGACAGACCTTTTCAAGGGATCGCTGCAATCAAACAGGGCTTTCGTGCTTGAAAACAATGTTTCTTTCTCTTTCTGCTATTTGAAGCCAAAGTGCTCCTCCCAGGACTCGGGTAGGGCTTCTTATTTTTACGGTGCAACTTGTGTTGCTGATATTCTAGGTTGCAGAGACTCCTGCAGCTGCGGGCTGCAGGGTGACGTGCAGCTTCCACACCACACCCGCGAAGCTGGGCGCCCAGCGGAAGAAGAAAAGCGCCGACCGCAAACGCGTCGCCCTCTTCAGCGCGGCGCGCTGCTGTGCCTGCCGCGGTTGCTTCACACACTTCTGAAAAAGACAGCTGGATTCCTAATGGAGCCCTTCACGCCCACCGCATTCAGTTAGGTCATTAAAAATCAGCGGACTTGGGCCGCGCTACAGATGGGCTTTAGGAACCAGAATGGGTGGGGGGAGGCTTCTAAATATAACAAACTTCCCAAAAAGGCAGTCTCAAACCTAACTGAAGCTGTACTATTTTTGACAGTGGAAATCCCCGCTTTTGCCGCACAGCCCCGTGGTGAGCAGTCTAAGAACTCCGCGTCGGGGCTGCACAGGACGAGGCTGCCGGGCCGGCGCCGCCGCGGTCCTCCCCTGCCTTTCCGCCACCCACGGCGCCAGGGGCCAGCTACTCCTTGAACGTGACACCTGGGCCCTGGCCTCCCTGCCCAGCCCAACTCCAGCGCCGAATGGCTGCCCCCAAAGGGAAGCTTCTCTTTAATTGCTTCTCTTTTCTTTCTTTCTTTCTTTCTTTCTTTCTTTCTTTCTTTCTTTCTTTCTTTCTTTCTTTCTTTCTTTCTTTCTTTCTTTCTTGTTTCTGTCTCTATCTCTCTGTTTCTCTGTCTCTCTTTCCTTTCCTTTCCTTCTCTTTTTGGCTCTGGGACAAGCTGAGCTCTCTCTGCTGCTGAGCCCCTCCCCCAGCTCCTGAAACGTTTCTTTCCAGGCCTCCTCTTGCCTGCGCTGGGCACTGGACTTTCGTCAGCCCTTCCCCTACGAAACCTTTTATATTTGTTTAAAAATAGAGAGGCTTGTATTTTGGAACATGTGCTCCAAGCATGTGTCTAATTTTTGCCATAGCCTAAAGAAGAGATATAGTGGTTTCTTCCCGTAAATTTTCATTTTAGTAGTGCGCGCTTGCAGGGCAGTACCACATGGCACACTCCTCCTGTGGAGCAGTGCGTGTACATACCGCATCTTTTTTGAGGCAGGGTCTCACTGTGTAATTCAGGCTGGCCTGAGCTCATGGTATAGCCCAGGCTGGCTGCATTAATTCACAGTGATCCTCCTGCCTCAGCCTCTTAACTGTTGAGGGCACTGGCATGTGCTACCATGTCTGACTTTTATTTATTTTTTTAAATAAATTTTAAACAGAAGAAAGACACAGTCACTATATAAAGAAACTCAAGCTTGTTCATCTCCTTACGCTCACCCTCAAAGTTCACCTCCGCATTCAGTTTGAGGGGGACTGCAGCGAGGCTGCCAACCAGCGCTGCCGGCTGCCTTTGCAGTATCCACTACAGGAGCAGTTTCAGGACGGGTCCCTGCCACACACAGCAAAGCTTCCTGCACTGTTCCTCACTGCACAGCCGCAAGTGACAGCAGACAGACACAGGCTCCCCAGCAGAGCACACTGCCTGTGTCACCTACTGCGAGGCAATCTGAAGTCATCTTTTCTTTATTTCTTTCCTCCACAAATTCCCACTCTGTTTATCTACGAGTTCTTCATCCAAAGATTCAACTACCAGAGGATGGAAAATAGAGAACACAAATTGCTTCTGCAACAGACATGTCAGAATTCCCTAAATAATACAGCACAGGTGTTTGCAGGCGTAGGTATTGTCACAGGTATTACAAACAACCTAGAAGAGTTTTGGTTTGGTTTGATTTGGTCTTTTTGAGACAGGGTCTCCTATGCAGTTCAGGCTGGCTTTGAATTCATGTGACCCGCCCAAGTGCTGACATTACAGGCTGTGCCTTCACACACGGGTGACATACTGGTTTATAACATATTGTTCTTCAGCTATTAGAACCATCTTCCTATAATTGTATTTACCTATTGTTTTATTTTTTATGATCAAACCCCAGAGATATTAGGGCAGAGATTCATTGGGCCCATTTTAATGATTAGTAAAATAAGATGAGACTCGACTATGCTGCAGTCATAAGACAGCTCATCCTTGGGTTTCTCAATGGCTGATAGAGTCCTCTTTACAGCAAACTGAAGAAACAGAAAAGCAGAAGTAAGGGCCAGCGAGATAGTTTAGCAGACTAAGCACCTGCCCAATGAGATAGTTCAGCAGACTAAGCACCTGCTTAGACAAGCACAGGGACCAGGGTTTGATCCTCGGCACCACGGGCCACTCCTGGGCGCCCCCAGGTACACCGAGCAGGCCACCCAGTCTTGGCATGGGGGCACATGACTGCAATCCCAGTACTGGGGAGGCTGAAAACAAGAGGGTCACTATGAGTTTGAGCTATTTAGTGAGAACTTGTCTCCAAATACATAAAACATAAATAAATGAAGAAATAAACTTTAAAAAAAAATCAGAAGTGGAAGTCATCAATAATCATCTACAAGGCTACAAGGATCAGAGTCATTAACAACGTGTGTTTGCTACAGCAACTTCTGACAGAAGTAAAAGATAATTATGATTGCACCAGTAATGACGCTAAGTTATGAATGAGAGAAACTAACAGGTTTTTAGGAATTTAAAGATATTTGAGGTATGTGGGCTGGCGAAGATAAGGAATTCTCATCCATTGCCGATGGGAAAAGAAGTTGGTACAGCTGCTCTGGAAAGCTGGTGAAATGCATTTACCATATCACCCAGCATTTCCTAAGAGCAGAGCAAGGATCTATAGATCAAATCTGGTTTAGGCAAATAAAATGTTATTGCATACAGCCACAACCATTGGCTTAATGCTTTTCTGGGTCACACAGCTGGGTAACTGGGGGAGACAGGAACATATAACCTGACAACTGTATGTACCACATAGCCCCCATAGAAAAGTGCACTGGCCTTGCCCAAGACACAAATGCATATTTTCACAAAAAGAGATGTTTGAGAATATTCATGGAAGGTTTTTTTTTTTTTAGCACAATTGCTCCAAATTGAAACCCACCCAAATGTCAGCCATACAACAAATGAATGTTGCTATATTTATACAGTGGAATATGGTATAATGATGAAAAAAAAAAGGCTGTGACTACCCATAACACAAATGTCCCTCATAAAAATAATTCTAAGAGAAACCAGACACTGGAGAGTACTTACAAAATACTTTCCTCTATATGAAGTCCAAGATCAGTCCAATATTAGTCTATGGTGACAAAAGCTGAAATAAAGCCACCTCAGAATGGCTGAAGCCTAGGAGAAATGGAGGGAGACTTCAGTAATGTTTTCTACAGTTTACTCTGAGTCAGTAATTAAGTGAGCACATCCATACCTTAAGCTTCAGCCAACTGTACATCCAGCAGTATGTTAAGCCTTAGAAAAACTGCTAGAAAGTTCGTGAAGTATGAGAAATTAGAAAATAGGGCTGGGGAGATGGCTCCATGCAATGAGCGCTTACCTAGCAAGTGCAAGGGCCTGTTCTGCCAAATCCCTGGTTCTGAAAAAAAAAAAAAATTCAGAAGCACTGTTGAAAGGAATATAAGAGAAATCTGCTGTCAAGTTGTTATAATTCCTTTATGGCAGTGGTCTCTGACTGGATAGGGTACTGTGACAGCATTGTCACATTAGTGAAACAATGACACCAGTGTTCGTGGATTGAATGAAGTTCGTGGTAGCGACAGAAGTGTGTTGGCCTCATGAATGTTCCTTGCTGAACAGGGAGACAGAGTGTTTGCAAAATGGAAAGGGACAGAGGGAAGAGGATGGAGGGGAGGGGGAAGGGTGAGAAGAACTACGTGTTGCACGTGTTATGGACGTGGCCCACCTTTCCATGGTGAATGCAATCAGTAAGAACTACAAACACTTTTGTTTTTAATTAAAAAAATGGTCTCCAGAAAGATCAGGTGTAAACATGAATAAAAGTATGTGCCTCACGAACTGCATAAAGGGCACAAAGTCCTCAGGCTTAAACTTTTTAGGGTGGGGAACAAAGTCTGTAGGTGCACGGGCTGTTCAGAGAGTATCCTGAGGGTACCAGCTATGAGGAAAAAGCCCTGGACACCAGAGAGGGAGACCCCTGGCCAGGATCCCATGGTGCCCTGCAAGCGAGTGTATGCTCTTCTCAGTGTGTTCTGATAAACCTAGAGAGTGATCTGCCATATGTTTAGGGCTTGGCCTTACACAGAAGTGACCTGAACTAAGAGATGAGGCCCAGAGAGGGAGAGGGGCAGAGACATGGAGAAAGAGAGACAGAGGGATGTAGAGAGACATAGTAGAGAGACAGAGAGAGAGAGAAACGGAGACAGAAAGAGGGAAGGGGAAGGGAGGGAGAGAGAAGGAGGAGGAGGATGGGGAAAGGAGGGAGGGAGGGAGTGAAGGAAAGAAAGCAGGAGGAGAAGGAAGGGAGGGAGGGGCAAGAAAGATTGGGAGGGAGGGAAGGAGAGAGAAAAGGAGGAGGAAGGGAGGGAGGGAAGGAAGAGAGGGAAGGAGGGAGAGAAAAGGAGGAAAAGGAAGAGAGGGAGTGAGTGAGAGGGAGGGAAGGGGAAGGGAGGGATGGGAGAAAGAGAGAGAGAGAGAGAGAGAGAGAGAGAGAGAGACCCCCAGATCCCCAGCTCTTCCATACCTTGTTCCCAACCAGGAGCTGAGCTACTGCTGGGCTTCCATGATTCTATGATGTGTTGCTCTGATCCCTCCCCTTGATTGTGGATAGGGACCTCCAAAGAGGAGCCCCCAAAAGCCTTTCCTCTTTACAAGTAGACTACCTCAGATTACGTGTTGCAGGGACAGGAAAATGGCTAGCACTCTCCCAGGTGTTAGGGACACAGGTCACATGCCTAGGATAGATGATGGGGCAAATGGGGAAGAAAGTAAGCCTCAGAAGAGGAAGTAATCTGTGTTTTCCTTCTTGTCTTGACTTCTCTATGTGCATACCCAATCACACTGCTATTTTTACCTGTGAGTACAAGCCCGGGTCTCTCAGAAGTTGGGGGAGACTGGGTCCAGGACAGAAGAGCCACACCCCAGATCTCTTAGATAAAATGGCACATGATTTGCAAGCAACCTCTGAGCGTCTTCCCTTTAAATCATTTCTAAGTCACTTATAATAGTCACTACAACGTAAGTGTGATGTCAATAGCTATCCTATGCTGATTAGGGAAGGGTGACAAGAACAAATCTGGCGCACAATAAATAGAGACATGATTTTAAAAAATATGTTTCCAATTCACGGTTGCATGGATCCAGAGGGCTGCCCATATTTGTATTCATACTGGGTATCGCCTGTGCCTGGAACCTCTGGGTTTGGCAATCCACATAACGGTTCCCTTGTTCCCTTCCAGTCTGTGTTTCAATTTCACTTTCATGTGTTTTGTTCCAAGCTTGACACTGTTGTGGCTTGGTCTGAACTCAGAGCTGAGGCCTCAAGACAGGCCCACTGTTACACAGATTCCCTACTTGAAACCACTGGCTGCGGCACCACCATCCCAGCCCTGCTGATTTCCTGAGCCTCCTGTTTTCCCGGTGCTCAGTGCTCCCTCACATCCTGCATGCTTTACTTCTTTGTTCTGCCCATGGTCTGCTTCTTCTTTGTAAGCTGGGAACCCCATGGGAGCCAGGGTTTATTTAGACTTTGTTCCCTTGTGCATCCCTGGAAGGTGGTAGGCTTGCAATAAATATTTGCTTCATGAGTAAGCAAATGAAGAGGGAAGGCAGCTATCTCTTCCTGGCACTTGGGTTGACAATTATTGTAGTCAACAGATTCTGTCAAAGAGACAACAGTAATTTGGACTCTCCTCCAATAATCCTGTCTAGACCATACTCATGTTCCTATATTCTTATTAGCATTGCATGTTATCTTTCTAAAGTCATAGACATTTCTTGGATATCTTACTAGTTTTTAGCTTTGTGTGTTTATTAATCATGTGAATATTCATTTCTAGTAATTGTCTGTGTCTTTAGGTATTTGGATTTTCAGTTGTCTGGTTTCTTTCCTTGCAACTTGAGGAGTTCCTTCATACATTGACACCCCTCTGCCTATCAGCTACCATCTAGAGGTTTCATTCCACTGTCTCTTTTTCTTTTAAACATTTGACTTGAAGCATATAGATTTCTGCTCGAAGAGATGTAAGAATATGGTATTTCTTTTTTACATCCTGTTGAACCAAATGCTGTCTAGTTGCTAACCTTTAAGACACCTATTTGTAGGAAAGGATAATTTTCAAAGATCATGGTTTTGTAGTTAGTGACAAGGGCTGAAAACTGTCCCTAAATAACTTTGAACACAAAGTCTTACCTTGAAAGAACAACGAAAACAATTTGCTAGCTTGGGATTAAATAATTTGGCCTAGAAGCAGAACTTTACGTCAGTGATGCTAGACATTGTTTTCCTTTATTTTTAATAAAACAGAAAACCCAGATGGTCCCTATGATAGCCAAGCCATGATTCTAAGACCAAAGAATACCAATTTCATAAAAGAATATAGCCCATCTCTATAGTGATTTACTGTTCTTAAAATACTGTACTTTCATAAATATTAGTAGACTTGACCCTCAAAAACAAAATCGTATTTTAGGGACATAAACCAGAGAGGCTCACTCTGTTGAGCAGGATCTCATGATTCCAGAAAATATTAGAATATTCTAGGATATTTGAAGTTGAATATTCTAGAATATTTTCTAGAATATGATTCTAGAATTACAATATTTTCTAGAATATGATTCTAGAAAAATATTATAATAGAATCATATTCTAGAAAATATTACAATATTGTAAAAAATGAAAAGTTGCTTTTCATTTCCTTGATGATTTAGGAGTGTTGTATGTTTTTTTCATATCCCTATTACACATATATTCTTTTGAGAAATGGCTCCTGGGGCCCTTTTGATGTTTTAATTGGGATTTTTTTTCATGCTATTAAGGTGAAAGATAGTTTTTGTGGGTTTTCCTCAGTTTTTCTTCTTCTTGTTCTAATAAAAATTTTAAATTTTTGTCTATCTTCTCCAGTCTTACCAATGATGCTGACTTGTACCTGAGACTGATTCTTGTCCAAAACGTCATTTTTTACAAATCATATACAGGTCAACATTGTCATGCGTGAAACCCTTTTGGCAAACATTGATCTATTCTTTTAATAGCTGCTGTGAGAGTGTGTGTTTCCAAGGCAGGGCCCATATATACTCTAAAGTACTTGGGGTCCCTTAGCATCCTACAGCAAGCTTTATTCCACATCCACCCACGTGTCCCTTGCTCAGCTGGCTCCTGTCACTCTTAATCCATTCATGGCTGATATTTTTAATCTTTTGTGTAATCTGGCTTTTTATCAAAACCCAGCATGCTGGCCACTCCATTCAACTCTTTCTATTTTTGCTTCTCAGTTTCTGAACGTAGCACTTTCAGGGTTTATTTTCACTGAGTCATGACTTGGACATTGGCTGTAACTTTCTTCTTATTTCAAATAACTCAGGCCTTGGACACTTCTTTAGTAATTAATCTGAGATGCAAAAAGCCGTGGCCTGCCACATAAGAGAGGCAGCAGGCAAAGCTGTGATTTTCAGCTCAGTTGAGAAACATAGCTTCTGCCAACACTGCCCCATGCCAGTACACAGGACTTCAGCAGCCTGGGTGGGAGGTGGGAGGAGGTTGGGGGATAGTGAGGTTTTTTATTTTGCAATATATGACAATGGGACTTTTGACTCAGAACCACATGTGGGATTTGCACACACATTTATCCTATGGGCAATGCACTGCTAAAAAAATAAAAAATAAAAAAATTAAAAAAAAAACCCACAAAAACCTTTTTTTTTTTTTTTTTTTGTATTTTAGGGAAGTATCTATAGGGTGTTCAGGGTCTCACTAACACATCAGACTCATAGTGATCTGCCTGTTTGCAGCCTCCCAAGAGCTGGGATTACAGGCACACACAATCAAGCCCAGTCTCAATTGCCATCTCAGAGTGCCCTGGGGTCAGGGCTACCATGGCAGGTCAGGGAATTGAATCCCCGCCCTGCACCTACTTGCAGGTGCTTTAATCCATTGAGCTATATTTGGCCAGCTCTAGACAAAAAGAATTCTTTGAAAATTATGCAGAAGTTTACTAAGAGGGGTTAGAATTGCTTTCTGTTAAAGCAACCTCCGTCCCTGTACAATTTTTTTTTTAATTTTAGAAAGAATTTGCTGTCACATACATTCTGATTTTAGTATAACTCGACACAACTTCAGGATAGCAGGATTTCTTTAGCCTGATATCATGGTAAGAGTGATGCAAGTCATACTGCAGACTTAATACCAACTTTGTAGCTTGTATTGCTGCAGCTTTCTTCAAACTAGGTCACTGCTATTTGCCTTGAATGACATTGTCAAAGGCATGAATATTAAACTCGTTTAATTTTTTTTAATGCCCAGTATCTGCTTAGTATGTTGAGAAAGTACATGGTGTTATTTGAATATGCAGCTATTTATTAACTAAGCAGACTTCTTATACTAGACAAAGAGTATGGTATTTATACTTTAATCTCTCCTGGCAATGAACTTCCTCTTGATACTTTTCCCATTATTTCACTGAATAACATGTCTATACTTTGAGTGAAAATGTAGTTTCTTAATATATGTGTACATAGTGATGATCACAACAAATATATCCATCTTCATGCATAGCTATCTGTGTGTGTGTGTGTGTGTGTGTGTATAGAAAAAACATAGAATAGTTACTGTCTTAGCAAATTTCATGTGCACAAACAGCGCATGGTTAGCTATAAATGGTATGCTATACATTAGGCTTCATAATTTATTCATCCTGAGATTTTGTACCCTTTCACCCCTGACAACCACCCTCCTACCTTCTGTTTTTGAATTTGACTTTTTAAAATTGTACATATGACTAGAATTATGCAGTAGTTGTCTTTCTGTACCAGGCTTATTTCACTTAGGAAAACATCCTCTTTTCTGTTCCAATTGATAGGATTTCCATCCTATCTGAGGCCAAATACTATTTCATTGAGAGGAGATGGAGAAAGAGAAACAGAATGAATCACATATTCGTCACTTATCTGTCAATGGACACGTGAACTGATTTCATGTTTCGGCTCCACACAGTACTACGAGGACTACAGCAGAGCAGATGCTAAGCTTATTTACTTGGCATAAGTGCCCGGGGGTGGCAGGGCCCTGGATGGTCCTGTTTTCAGGTTTTGGAGGAACCTGCACCATGGCTGCAGACTCATCAAGAATGTGCTTTTCCTCATGTCCTGACCAACATTTTTATCTTGTCTTTTTGGTAGTAGCCATTCCAATAGGCATAAGGTGCTTTCTTCCTGGTGCTTTGCTTGCTGTTTCCTTGATGATTAGGAGTGTTGTATGTTTTTCCTATACCTGTTACACATATATTCTTTTGAGAAATGGCTCTTGGGGCCCTTTTGACATGTTTTAACTGGTATTGTTTTCATGCGGTTAAGGTGAAAGACAGTTCTTGTGGGTCTTGTTTTGTTTTGGTTTTGATACGGGATCTTGCTCTATAGTCCTGACTGGCCTGGAACTCTGTACTTAGACTATTCTGGCCTCCAGGCTGTGATCCTGCTGCTTTAGCTTCCTGAGTTCTGGGATTACAGGAATATGCCATCATTCCTGGCTGTCTTCTATCCAGTTGCTTGAATTCTCTGAGAATTTAGGTATTAGCCCCTTATTGGATATATGATATGGCTAGGAAATTTTCTCTCCCATCTTGTAATATAGTCTTTCACTCTATTCTTTCATTTACTGTGTGAAGCTATTTAGTTCGATGCAAACCTGTCTATTTTTGCTTTTATTATGTGTGCTTCTGTGATCAAATCTAAACAGTCATTGTGCAGGGAAGTTCCAAGAAGCTTTTCCTCATGTTTTCTTTTAGTAGTTTTACAGTTTAACTCTTAACCTATTTTGAGTTGGTTTTTTTAAAATTTGTGTATCCATCTATTTTATTTTTTTCTGTATTTTAGGTAAGGCACTACAGGGTGTCTAGGATCTCACTACTAGATCAGACTCATAGTGATCCACCTGTTTACAGCCTCCCAAGAGCTGGGATTATAGGAACACACCACCAAACCTAGTCTCAATTGCAGTTTCAGTGTGCCCTGGGGGTGGGGCCAGCATGGCAGGCCTGGGGATCAAACCCCTGATCCCCGTACTTGTTTGCAGGCATTTTAATCCACTGAGTTATTTGGCCAGCCCAATCTATTTTATTTTTATTAGTACATGTATGCAGCACATGATGATTACATTCATTGTGAAGAGTTGGTGTGTCCCTAACACAATCTTAATTCTTTGTACTTTTTCTTACTTCCCCTCTCTTCCTTCCCTTTGCCCCTCCCTCTGTCTCTTGGGTTGGTACATGATATGAAATTAAGGTCCCCTTTCTTTTTCTTTTTGCAGGTAGATGCAGAGTTTTCTCAACACCTTTTATTGAAGAAACAGTCCTTTGGTCATTGTAAATTCTTGGCACTTTTGTCAAAGATCTTTGAGTATAAATGTAGGTATTCGTAGGCTTTCTACTATTCCCATTGGCTTACTTATCTGTCCATTTTACCAAATATGTTGGCTTGTAATTATTTACAGCAGTCTCTTATGAGCAAAGGTCTCTTACATCTTTGCATATCTGTGACACCAATCATAGTTACTCCTCCTTAAATTTTGCTACATTTTTAATTACTTCAGTGTTCTCTCTTCTTAATTTAGCTAAATCTCAATTTTGTTTATCTCTACACCAATTGAATCCTTAATTTCACTGAAATTCTCCACTATTTTTCTAACCTTTATTTCTGCTCCAGTCTTTATTATTTATTTTCTTCTGCTGACTTTAGGGCTTAGTTTGTCCCTTTTCTACCTCTTTCAGAGGTAAAGTTACACTATTCACTTAAGATATCTTTTATGTAGGCATTTATTGCCGTAAGCATTCCCCTTCTCGCTACTTCCTACATTTTATAAGTTTTTAGGTTGTGCTTCCATTTTCATTTGCCTCAAATTACATTTTATTTCTCCTTTGCTTTATTGTTATTCAGGAGTGTGTTAAGTTGCACATATTTGTTAATTTTTCAATTTAACTCTTGTTATTGAGTTCTAATTTTGTACCATTGTGTTTAAAAAAGATATAGGATATGGTTTCAGTCTTCTCAAATTTGTTAAGACTTGTGGTCTAATGTGTGATTTACCCTGGAGAATATTTCACATACACATAAGAAGTGTTTTCATCTAGTCCTGTTAGACATGTCTGCTAGGTCTACTTGGCCTACATTTGTCATGCTTACTGCTCCTTATTGGTGTTTTTTGGTGTAGATGATCTATCTACTGTAGAAACTGAGTATTAAAGAAACTTACTTTTATTGTATTTCTGTCTATTTCTCCCTTTGTTCTTTTTTTATGCATTTAGAACAGGGTCTACAGGGTCTACAGGGTCTCACTACATAGACCTTACTCATAGTGATCCTCCTGTTTTCAGCCTCCCAAGGCTGGGATTACAGGTCTGTGTTACCATGCCCAGTCTCAATTGCTGTTTCACTGTGCCCTGGGGATGGGGTGGACAAGGAATGCCAGCGGGTGGAACCTGGCCTCTGTACTCTGCCTAAACATGTGCTTTAATCCACTGAGCTATCTGGCCATCCTTCCCCTTGTTCTGTTAATATTTACTTTATATATTTAGGTGCTTTGATGTTGGGTGCATGTAAGTTTATAATTATCGTAGTCCTTTGATTAATTGATCCTTTTAGGATTTTATGGTGATTTTTTTTCTCTTATGACAGTTTTAAACTTTAAAACTACTTTGTTTCACTCAAGTACCACAATCTCTACTCTCTTGTGGTGACCGCTTACCTGCAGTATCCATTTGGATTCCCTCACTTCTAGTCTGTGTGTGACTATAAAGGTAAAGTGAGTTTCTCAAAGGTAGCAGATAGTTGGGTTTTAGTCTTTCCAGAAAATATGTCTTTAGGTTCAGGAATATATCTTTTACATTAAAAGCTATTGATAGGTATGGACTTACTACTGCCATTTTATTTATTTTTTGATTCTTATAGTTCTGTCATCCCATTCTCTCTCTGTTCCTCTCTTCCTTTGTGATGTGATGACTTTTTGGTAGTATTTTTTAAATCCTATTTCTTTATCTTTTGTATATGGAGTATGTTTTACTACTTGTGGTTATTATACAAATTATAGTTATATTTTATTTCAGAATAATAACAAGTGTTTTTTCTTTTGTTTTTTTTTTTTTTTTTGTATTTTAGGACCAAGTGCACAGGGTATAGGATCTCACTGCATAGATCAGACTCGTAGTGATCCTCCTGTTTACAGCCTCCCAAGTGCTGGGATTACAGGTGTGCACCACCACATCCAGACTTAACAACTTAATTTGGCTTCATTAGGTAACAATACAATTCAGCATCACTTCCCCTCAAAGTTTACCTTATCGATGTCGTCATAAATTATGGTAATAAATAATAAATAAAGGAAATGACCTTTTTATATATTGTGTCAACTAACAATTACTGTAGCTGAAGTTATTTTTTAGTGCTTTGTCTTTCAATTTTTGTACCAGAGTAAGCTTGTTTATACACTGCCATTGTAATATTTTTTAATTTTTACAATATAATAATTATTATTATTATCTATTTATTTTTGTCTTTTTGAGACAGGGTCTCACTATGCGGTTCAGGCTGGCCTTAAGCTCACTTTGTAGCTCAGGCTGGTCTCGAACTCACAACAATCCTCCTGCCTCCACCTCCTGAGTGCTGGGATTACAGGCCTGAGCCACCATGCCCGGCTTACAATATTTTAGATGTGACTATGGTCTTGTCTTTATAATGAGTTTTATTTCATCTATTTATTTACTTATTTATTTATTAATTTTTGAGACAAGTCTCATTATGTAGTTCAGGCTGGCCTTGAACTCTCTGTGTAGGCTGACCTGAAACTCATGACGATGTGCCTCAGTCACCTAAACACTGGGGCTATAGACACTTACTGCCACACCTGGCTTATAGTGAATTTCATACTTTTGTGTGTTTTCGTTCTGCTGGTTACTTTTATTTCATGTCAAGTTGAAAGCTCCTCTTTGCATTTCTCCTGACAGACCTAGCAGTAGTGAACACCCATGGTTTGTCAAGATAAACTTCAATGTGTCCTCATTATGAAGCACAGCCATGCAGGGTAGTTTCTGCCTGCATTTTGAATATCATGTTCCACTCTCTCCTGACCTGCAAGTTCTCTTCTGAGAAATCTGATGATAGGTGCATAGAAGGTGAGTTGCTTTCCTTTTTTTTTTTCTTTTCAAAATTCCCTCTTTGTATTTAGCTTTTGAGATTTTGATTATAGCACATCTTGGCAAAGGTCTCTTTATACTTAAAAGTGGTTCTCTGGACTTCATAAATGTGAGTGATGGTTTCTCACTCCATGTCTGGGGAGTTTTCAGTCATCATTTCTTCAAATAAATTTGCTATCACTTTATCTTTTGCAGCTCCTGAAATTCTCAAGATGCATGTGCTTGATCATGTCCCATCAGCCCAGCAGGCCTTTCCATTCTTTCCTCTACCCCTGGCAGATAGTTCAGCATTATCTTGTTTTAATACCATTGGTTCATTCTTGTGATCGATGAAGTCTGCGGCTAAAGGTTTCTATCACATTTTTCAGTGTCGTCATTGTGTTCTTCAGCTCTAAAATTTCTCTTTGATTCATTTCTTATGACTTAAACTCTCTGTCAAGCTTTTCATTTCAATCATGTATTGCTTTCCTTACTTTCCTGTGTTTCCTTACTATTTTTTTTTTTTTTTTTTGTCTTTTTTGAGACAGGGTCTCAAAATGTTCAGGCTGGCATTAAGTTCACTTTGTAGCTCAAGCTGGTCTTGAACTTACAACAATCCTCCTACCTCAGCCTCCTGAATGCTGGGATTACAGGCATGCACTTTGCTTACATTTTATTGATTATATGGGTCAATGACCAGTACTTTATTTACCTTTTGTGTGTTTGTTTGTCTGTTTGTGTTTCATCTTTCTGACATGAGGTTTCACTAAGCAATTCAGGCTGACCTTGAACTCACTTTGAAGCCCAGCCTGGCCTCAAACTTTGCAGTGATCCTCCTGCCTCACTCTACTCAGTGATGGGAGTACAGCACTACCATGCCCGGCTGTGGGTACTTTTTTTGTTTTTGTTTTTTGGTTATATTTCCTTCATTATTGTTTATTGATATTTTCCTTTTAATTAAATGAACTCTGTAATTTTCTTCTTCTTGATTGCTTCTTCCTTTGTAAAACATAAACAAATTACACAAAAGCAATTACTGTAATAACTGCTTTTGCAGGAGTAATATTATCAAAGGCCTAGCCCATCTTTTCTTAACACTAGCTAATATACCTAGGAGGTCTCCCTGAATCCCGCATCCTATCTGTTGAACTCTGGCATCCATTGCCTTAGGCCAATCTTTTGTGTTCTGGTACAGCATATCTAATAGGAAGGTAAAGAATCCAAGAGTCTTATGTACAATTGCTGATCCTACCTGCCATAGACTCTAAATTTTGTCGTATATATTTTTAGTACTTTCACTAGATACAACAGCCTGTTGAAGCAGCCATAGGAATGGAACACATGCTCTTTCGTTTTTCTTGTCTTTATTGAAATGGATTCTAGAACTTGAAGGTGTTGCTGTGACACACCAATAAGTTAGAATTTTACAGCTGAGAGTTTTTAGTGGTTTAGGGGGTACTCCTCCTACGTCTTCTCTAAAGCCTATTTTAGAGAAGGGGACCAAAAGGGAATTCTTTTTTCACCACACAGACAGACACCACCTTTATAGAAGCTGCCAATAAACCATTTCAAGAAATCTCAGACAAGTCTAAGAAACCCCTGATCCTACGCCCTGCCCAAGTTTCAAAGCGCTCTGATAGGTCAGATCATAGCAGAAATTTCCAGTCATCTTTTGGACTCTTTGGCTTTTAAATCACCAATAAATGTCACATCATCCTTGTGGTGCTTTCACTTTCCTGACTGCCACTCTCTGCAGATGAGTCAGGGCCACCAACCCAACTCAGATGCCCTTAAGACAGTCCGAGAGACCACAGCGCCCCGGCCAACTTCCCCCTGAAGAGTCCAGGAACCATGGAAATGAAATATCTCTAGTGCTTCACTATCTCTAGTTTTTGAGAAGAACTTAACAACAAAACTATTATTGGCAGGAAGTGTATAATTCTATATGGAGAATTTTGTATGTACTATATTTAGAAGATTTGGAATATGGAGTGTTCTGCTTAATTATTAGAATATAGTGTTAGAATATGGCTTGGCTACAGCAATCAAGAGACTCAAAATAATCATGGCTTTAAAAGTATATGCTCTCTTTTTCTCCAGTATAAAAATGCAGCTTGCCCCCTCTCCTCCCCCCCAAGTCTGAGGCTATTCTTTCTGTTGCTCTTTGGTCCCAATAACTGGTCCCTATCTGCAGGTCCACAATGGCTGGCTTAGCTCCTCCCACCACACTGGCTCCCCAGCCAAATGTTGGAGTAGAGGAAAGAGTGTCCCACATCCTCCCTCCTCTGAGAGCACACAGCCCCTCCACGCATGCTGCCCGGCTACAACCAAGTGTGCATGTGCAAGGTGTGCCACAAAATGAAAATGTTCCCTGGGAAATCACAGGCCCTTATGAGGAAGAATGAATGTGGGAGGACAATTGTTAGTTCTGCTATAGTGTGTTTTCAAAGTACTAGAATATAGGGGCCAGGGAGATGGCGCAGTAGAATAAGAGCTTGCCTGGCAAGTGCAAGGGTCTGAGTTCAATCCCCGATTCCACCAAAAAAAAAAAAAAAAAAAGAAAAATTCTGCCAAAGCACTAGAATACAATATTAATGTTATATTAATATTAATACACAGAGTGACTGAAATAAACTTCTAACCTCCTCAGCCAGGAATTGTTGGAAACTAAGCTCTGGAGTTCTTTCACTGTTAAAATTTCAACATTTTTTTACTCTACTTCTCTGACACATGTGTTTCACAAGCTGCATTGGTCTATTGAGGTATTGTCATCTCTTTATATTTTCTTTACATTCTTTTATACTAAGTACACATGTCCTCTTAGACTTTGGGCTTAAACTTTCTAAATGTTGGAATCTAAAGTAAAATTTTCATCCAGTCCATTTCTAGGAGAGTGACCATGCTAATTTGTGTTTATGAAAGCTAAACAGACACAAACTTCAAGGGAGCAACTTTATTTTTCTTTTAAATTAAATTTTTTTTTGTTATTTGGTGTTTTGAGACAGGATCTCATTGTATAGTTTATGCTGGCCTTGAACTCAGTGTGTAGCCTAAGCTGGCCTTGAACTCATAGCAATTCCCCTGCCTCAGCCTCCCAAGTACTAGGATTACAAGTACTGTAATCCTTCCTGGCAGGAAGAATTTTAATGTATTTTATTTTATTTTTAATATCTTTGGTTTTTTGAGAGACAGTCTCATTGTGTAGTCCAGGCTGGCCTTGAACTCACTATGTAGCCCAGGATGCTTTCCACCTCACAGTCATCCTCCTGCCTCGGCCTCCCAAGTTCAGGTATTATAGGAGTCTGCTGCCATACCCAGCTATTGATTTTAATGTGAAGGGTTTAGAGTTAGATTTCTCTGCATCAGATTTCAGCTCAACTTTTGACAAATTGCCTGCTCTTAGAGAAGTTAGTTACTGTAGAAAGAAAAACTTTAAACATGAGATGTAAATGAATGGGGTAGAAACAACACCAGAGGTGACCTGAGTGCCCAGACACGCACCAGCGATGGCATGTGTCTCTCTCTGCCTCCGGACTAAGCACTGAGCATCCTGTTGCTCCAGCCAGCTAAAAACAGAATCCATTGGGTCCCGGTTCTGGAGGCTGGATGTGAAAGAGCGAGGCACGGTCAGGCTGGTTCCTCGGGAGGCCCACGTGGGAGGGTCTGTCCCAGACCCACTGCTTTGCGTGCACATTGAATTCACAGGGCACCTTCTCTGGCCTGTGTGTACCCCCATAAAGACATCAGCCCTACTAGATTAGGGCCCATCTTAATGATCTCACTTTAACTTGATCATCTCTGTAAAATCCCTCTTCCCAAATAAGATCACACTCCAAGGTCCCACAGTTGGGTCTTCAACACATGTACTGTTTAGTGGAAATATTTTGGCTTATTGTTTTTGAGCAAAGTTGAGCTCTTTTTGTTGTTCTATTTTTGTTTTATGTCTACCCTTGAAAAATGTTTTAATGTCTTATTGTTGAACTTGGCAGGGATTTAGGGTGATTATTTAAATATGAATTACTGCATGGAGGGCTAAAGAGACAGCCCCAATCAGGGGGCTTAGGAGTCACCAAGGTAGAGCTGGAAGGCAGCTTGCTTCCCCAGACAACTGAGCTGTGCACTGGTAGTGGAGGTGTTTCCAACACACCCTGGATACCTCTTTAGTCCTTTATAATGAGCACAGATGATATTTTTTCCCACAGTGCTCCGTGGCTCTCCCTGGAGCTCAAGGCCACCTCTGTACTCTATTAGCTTCTTTGTTTTGTTGAGTACAATAATTTACTAGGCTCTTTATAGAACATGAGCAAATGCCCTCCTGTACCACAGAAACTCTGGACCTTTCTAGAAACCTAAAAGACATGGAAAGATATTTACCTTTTTATACCTGATTATAAAAATAAGACATTATCTTCCCAAAAAAGACATGGCAACCTAAGCTTTGCATGATAAGCAATGTAAACAATATTTTTAATTTCTTTTCTTATTTATTTATTTATTTGGTACAGGGTCTCACTATGCAGCTCAGACTCATAGTGATCCTCCCGCCTCAGCCTCCCCAGTACCAGAATTACAGGTGAACACCACCACACCTGATTTTAGTGGCTGACATGGTGTGCCCAAGGTTCTGGGGCCAACATGTCATGCAGTACTGGGGATCAAACCAAAGTCCTTCCACTTGCCAGGCAGGCACGTAGGTTGCCAAGCTATCTCCCCAGCCCCAATATAAGCACTTCTTAAGAGAGCCAGACGTGTGAAAATCAAAATCTTAGAAGGCCTTAGGTGTTACCTTTCTTCATATTCAGAAGAACTGAGGTTCAAAAAGGTGAAGTCTTTGAGCTTCCAATCCAGTCTTATTTTATTAGGCTTTTAAAATAATCATCAGATGCAAATATACTAGCTTCACTACCACCTACAGATAGGTCATACAATGTAGTATGGGTGACTGTTCTCTGAAATCTTTGAGGCCATGTGTGTTTCTGAATTTAAAAAGTCTTGGGGATTCAGAAGAACAATGCAGTATTCATCCCAGACACCCCCCAACAGCCTCAGGAAGGTCCAAGGAAGCATGTGGTAATCAAGCATATTAATATTTCTGCAGGGGAATGCAGGAACATTCACATCAGAAGAAGCGTACTATGGCATGTCACTTCCTGGGCCAGATTTTGCTCACATATGTGTGAGGAAAACCTTCCACTTTTCAGAATCTCCCATAGATTTTAGGTTTCAGGACCAAGGAAAGAGGCTGTGGCTCTCCTTCCTCTGGAATGGGGTTCTCAAGGTTGGTTTTGCAGAACCAATGGTCCCCGAGCCCAGGAGAGCTGAGTCAGATTCTTTGGATGTGGCCTGAGAACTGGAATTTTTGACAAACAACCAGGATGGCTATGGCACAGATGACTGGGGAAACACTTCACAAGACACTACCCAGGGCCTCCCAAGGCTGGGGGACAGGTGGGAACCTCCAGTGGGCTATTTTTACCACATGCGTTTCCCAACACTTCCTCCTGACATCAGTTTGACCCTTCTAGGCAAATTTCACAGAATTTCTCCTTGACATTTTAAAAGAAGGTGGGTGTCCAAAAGGCGCGAGTATGCAGACAATCAAAGGGGCAGGAGATAAAGGCAGAGCAGAGCAAGGAGAGTGAGCTGCCGCCCAGCTCAGGCTACAATTTGATCCTTACAACATGTTACACATTTTCATTCCTGGTGAGCATGGCCACGGGCCTGACAGTGGGGCGGGTGTCTGCACACCGCAGAACAGTTCTGTACCTGGTCATTGTCTATTTTTATTTTCAATTCCTTGTTTCCCCTCTCCACCTCTCTTCTTGTGCTTGTTTGGTGGGGTTGAGGGGGGCTATCACACAGGAAGTCTCTGTAGCACTTCCAGGCTATGGCTCCATCTGCTGGAATCTCCCCAGCATCCCCCTGTTCTGCAGTGGGGAAGATCCATTGTGTGTACTAAGTTACAATTCACAACTTGGCCAGGTGGGTGGCACTAACGGGCACCATTTGTAGCAATAGGTAAACATATGAGAGAATTACCTACATAACCCGGTAGAGGAGCATTAGCCTAATCTACGTGGTTGAGAAGGCTTTAGTGTTAATTAGGTTAACGCTCAGTGGAGTTTCCCTAATATAGCCTGCACTTGCTGGGGGTGAACTGACCTTCCTTGCAAGCACCTTACCTTGAGCTTCCGGTCCTGAGAAAATGGGGCTCTCACTGATTTGGGGTCTTGACAATAGCTAGTGAGCAAGCGGTGGGAACTCAGAGCTGTCAGAAGTTATTCAGTGACCCTGTGAGGGCTAGCATTCTGTCGGGGTGTGCTGAAGTGGTTTTGGTCTCCATTTATCCCCCAACCCATCTCCTCGGGCCCCATCCCTGTTCTCCCATTTGGGCCTATGCTCCTCTCCAAAGCACAGTCTTCTCTCTGGGCATCTGGCTCTGCAGTTTTCCTTCTGATGGCCCTACACGTGATGAGGATTCCATGTGGGTCCCTGTCTGGAGCACATTCACCCCCTGTGCAGAAGAGAGAGGCCAGTGTTTACACCCACACAGGTGGCTGCTCACGTGTGAGAACGGAGGGTGCTACTTTCAGACTGGCTGGCTTCTATGGAAATGGAGGATTTGAATAACTCAAGAAGGGAAGAAAAGGTGAACTTTTATGGGGTGGAATGAATATGATCCCTGGGGAAGGCTGGGAAGAAGAGGAGAGAAACTTCTTCCCATGCTCAGCTTCAAACAGCAAGGATGTCAGCGATTTGCTCTTCTGTATCTTGGCTCAGACATCAGCGATGGGGCTTGACATCACTTAGTGTTTGCTGAATGAACGTTGGGGTGGTCATGGTCTTAAAATAGTCCCTGCAGGTGCCTAGGACATAGCCAGTTGTAGAACTTTTAGGAGCTTCTATGGTGACAATAGTAGGTGGGAGAAAGAGAAGCGTCATTCAGTTGGCCGTGAGCATTAGGCCGAGCGTCCAAGGTGGGAGGCTGTGGCAGTAATTCAGGTCACAAGGAGAGAGCTGTGTGTGCCATAGCTCCATGGCTCTGCACAGCCTTCACACCCTCAGCCGTAAATCTGATCCTCTCTACCTGAGCTCACCCAGGAGCTGCTTCCCTGGTGCTCCTACTCTGCCGGGCCCCCTTGATGAGGGCTTCACCGGGCTCAGGGCCAACCAGCCCCTCTTTTCAGTGTGTACTTTCCGCTCCTGGCCAAGTGCTCAGCACCCTGAGGGGTGGCGGTGATCCTCCGTTCTCAGGCCAGTCTCCTCACATAGACACCGCCGACTGCACCCTCCTCCGGTTGACTTCTTCATTTGAAGGCCTGTCCAACTGTTATATCCCATGTCTCGTCCTCCCACTCCATTGTTGTTGCTGCCACCTTCCCCTAATTACACCAGGAGCCTCTTCCCCACCCCTCTCCTCTCACTGTCCTCCACAGACACCAGCAGCTCCTGGTGACTCCACCTCGGAAGTAGGTCCCTGCCCCTTGTGTTCCCACCCATCTCCCCTGGCTCCTTTGGTCAGAGCCGCCACCTCCTGCCTGCCAACCAGTAGCTGCCCATCAGGGTCCCAGCTTTCTTTCTAACTCCCTGGAAACCTCTCTCCCTGCTGCAGTCACAGGGAGCTCACCCAGTGCCCACCCTGAACTCTTGCAGCCTTCACACCACATGAATATGAGCTCATGACTTCTGCCAATGAAGGGCACCAGAGGTCTTCACTCTGGGCCTCTTCCCCTCCTGCAGCTCCATCATCCCTTCATCCTGGAGCCCCTCTATGCCCTTGAGCCTTCAGCACCCCAGCTCCTTCCTGTACGAAGGAGGAATCCTTTCCCACTCTTGACTCTTTACTCAAGAGGCTTTGGAGAATCATCCTCTGGAAAGCTTGCCAGCCCCACATCACACTCCCACAGGACCACTGTTTCCTTCAGAGAACCCTGCACAGGCTGCCATTATTCTGTTTGTTGGCCTGATTTTTCCCAAGAATAGGTAAGTTCCTTGAGAACAAGGACCCTGCTTTAAATACTAGTTAAATAGTGCTTTAAATACTGGTCAGGAAACTCAAGTTTCCTGAAAGGGTGTGGTGCAGCCCAGCCCACTGAAAACATTTGTTGAATGATAAGTGGGCTAGAAGCCTCATTTTCTTATTCTGTGACCTAAAGATAAAAGTACAACATTCTCTTGAGTGCTCATGGGGAGCAAGGGCGAAAATACTGCGCCGAATAAATGTTAGCCACTATAACTATCGGATTATTACTAAATCTAATGATATATCTGTTGTCAGCTCTCACTACTACTGCAGTGGTATTATTTCTTCCAATGACCTTCATAAGGTGGTCAAAGCTGACTACAATTTATAGATAAGGAAGCAAAGATCAGAAGTGTAAACAGCCCATTCCTGGGTCACAGAACCAGCCCATGCTCAAGTTTGAATTCTAAGGGAAAAGGCACTCCAGCATGAGACAGCTCTTCAGCCTCAAGGACTGGAGGGAGAGAGTTCTCTGGAGCTGTTGGACAGGGGTGGCTGCACAGAAGAGAACTTGAGCCGTGCTGAGTGGAGACTGGGGAATCAGTGAAGCTGTTGGCAATACAGAGCTTTCACTGAGGGGGAGAGACCAGGAGTTGGAAATGTGAGCACCAAAAATATAACATCTAGGGCCAGGGAGATGGCTCAGCAGAATAAGCACTTCCTGGCAAGCACTAGGGCCTGGGTTCAATCCCTGGCTCTGGAAAAAAAAAAAAAAAAAAAAAAAAAAAAAAAAAAAAAAAAAAAAAAAAAAAAAAAAAAAAAAAAAAAAAATATATATATATATATATATATATATATATATATATATATATATATATATATATCACATCTCAGTCATGATCATAATATAATACCTGCATACCCGAACAACAAGTGAAGATGCAGTTCATTAACAGAAGCAGAATCAATCCCCCTTCCCCCACCTCTGGATCATAAGAGTCTACATAACCTGTATATGAATTTTCTTGCATCTGTTCACTTTCTTATCCACTGGGTATCCTCCCACCTTCTCTCAGTCTGTTTTATTCCTAGACCCTTTCCCACTTTCTTTTCTTGTATTAATGTCTCTAAACATTGTTAAGATTTATATAACACTTGTGTGGCAGGTGTTATTCTAAGAACTTTATATGTACTAACTACTTTGCCCCTTATTTCAACCTGAACAGGTAGGCACTACTGTTTTCTCTACATTAAAAATTGAGACCCGGAGTAGCTAAAGGAACTTGCCTAATGCCAGACAACGGTGTTGTATGATTGGCTGTAAGATGTTATATGAATGGGTCAGCAGGGAAAACCTGTAAGAAGGTTTTTTTTGAGAATGGAACATTCCTGAGTAGGCAATATGGAACTCTTCAGTCCCATAAAAATAGAAAACATTCAGAACGCAACCTCAGTTTCAGTGAAGTTGGCAAAATGAGCAGCAGACATGAGTTCTTGGGTGAGGACAGCTCAGTACGGGTTTTACGCAAGTCTTTTGATAATCTCTAGTTGCACCATTCATTCTAGAAAGAGGTCTGACTAGTAACTTCGGAGGACTTTTCTACCTGGATGACCTCAGTGGCTTATTAGAGTGTGTAGGGGCAAACATTCTGGCTAGGAAATGCTTTGTTTTTTTTTTTTTTTTTTTTTTCTTTTTTTACTCAGAGCATTTTGGTGTCACTTCCCACTCCCAAGCGTCTCCTCTCCGAATGGCTTCTCCCACCACCATGTTCCCTACCACAGTCTTGATATTAGAAGTAGCCTTCCCATGGTGAAAAACCTCCAGGTTCCCATTTGTTTCCTAGTGTTAAAATAGCAAGAGAATTTACCGGCAATCCGTGTAGTGAGATGGAGCCTTATTAAAACCAAAAACAAGAGGCTCATGGGAAAGCTTTCACGCACTTGAGCGTGGCTCCTTATTTGTGTCAGCCCTGAGTGTTGGTGACTTATATTGTCATGCATCTTAACCAAATTAAAGTATCACATCATCATTGCAGGTTTCACAATGTGTATCCCGGGGTTGTCTTTTTTTCTTCTGAAAAGTTGGGTTTAAGGCAAAAATCCACAAAGTGAGCAGGCTCATTTAGCACACTGTCAGCCAGTTCCTTGATTCATTTTAAATGAATCTAACTTTTGTTCTTAATTCTTCCTGCTTGTCTGTCTCTCCAGCTCTCACCCACTTTGTGGAAAAACATCACTTGGGTCAGAGTTCTCAGAGGCTATGTGAAAAACCTTTTATTGGCCAACCAGGTGCTGGAGCATTTGGGGCTGTGTGTTACCATGGCGGTAATGTAGACCCAGCTTTGCGAGCGCCTGGAATCTAAGGACAGCCTCCCATGTAAGATAGCCATCACCAAATGGTTTAGCTGCTTAGCTATTGTTGAGCTCAGTTATAAAACTAGAGAACACTTATGTTTTTAAAAATGCATTAAATTTCTTTTTTTGTGGGTGCAGGGTCTCTCTACACAGCTTGGACTTGTAGTCCTCCCGTTTTCAGCCTCCCTAGTGCTGGGATTACAGGCGTGCGCCCCCACGCCTGGACTCCATCACTGAATCAGCATACCCAAGGGCAGGGCTGGTGCAGTATGCAGTGCCATGGATTGAGCCCTGGCCCCCGTGCTTACCTAAGCAAGCGCTTAGTCTGCTGGGGTCTCTCACCAGCCCTGAAAAGCCACTAATTTTCAAATTAGATCTACAATGCAAAGAAAATCTTACAACTATGCTAGGATCCGCAGGAGAGATTATGATTTTAGGGGCTCTTTCACATATGCTTTATATATGTTCTTTGTAATAATCCTCAGAAGCCTGCAGAAGGTGGGAGGACGTCATTCGTTCCCTCGAGGATTCAACCCATCGCTCCTCGCGGGAGCGGAGTTGAAGGCTGCATTGCTTCTGGAGGCAATTGCACAGGTGTTTGCACGGTCCGGTTGCATCCTGAATCCCAGGAGGTTGAGAAGTGATGCACAGGGGCCTCAGGAGGTGCCACATATCTTATGCAAATGATTCACACTGCGGTGAGCAGCAGATGAGTCGTGGAGAGCCGACAGCTGGACAGGTAGGACAGAGCGAAGGCAGCACAGGGGTGTCACCCGGCTGCTGGGAAGCAGTGGTGGCACTCACGGGTGCGCCGAGCCACTTCACTGGCCAGGTCTGTGAAAGTCGCAGAGACAATGCCTGCCTGGATTGGAAAGATGGGAGGACAACCTTCGGGCTGGTCTCAGTGGGCACCAACTCTACAGCTGGCCTAGGCTGCAGCCCCAGGATCTTGGCAAGGCGGGGAGGTGAAGGGTGGAGCTAGCAGAATTATTTAACCCCAGTTTAACCCCAAGACGAGGGGATATTAGATGAGTTGTTTGAGACAGCGTACAAGTAGGATATCCATCTCAGAAATCAGGTCACCCGATTCCTAGATAAAGATTCCTCCTAATTCCACCACTAAGCTGGGCTTACTATTGGCAAGACTGAAGGTTTCCAGTATTTTCCATGATTAAGAAGAGATTAAGTACCATGGAAATCACCTGAAACTTGAAAGAATTGATGGGACCTGACCTTCAAAACATTAGAATTTGCTTTAGGAGGATTAGGGTTTTTTGTTTTTTTTTGTTTTTGTTTTCTATTTAGGACAAGGTGTACTGTGTCTCATTGGGTAGATCAGACTCATAGTGATCCTCCTGTTTACTGCCTCCCAAGTGCTGAGATTATAAGCATGTGCCACCATGCCCAGTCTCAGGGTGCCCTGGGATGGGACCAGCATGGAAGGCCTGGGGATCGAACTCTCAGCCTCTGCTCTAAGCAGATGCTTTAATTCACTGAGTTATCCAGCTGGCCGTAGGAGGATAGGTTTGGGTGAACATTTAATAATACACTTTCTGTGAATTGTTTGTTTGCTTTTCAATTATTCTTTGAGTCTAGTGAGGTTTTCATTTCACCTAAATAATCAATACATGTGCCTAATGTCATAAATAGTACTTCATTTCTAACTTTCTCTGTGTCTGTGGTCAAAACCCCATTTCTCACAACAAACGGTATATTACTGTTTTCCTTTCCCTTTTCTTCAAGTTCCCACAGGGGTTTATTTAATAATCTCTCTCTCTAATCCCTCTGTCTCTCTCTCTCTGTCTCTCTGTGTGTCCCAGTCTTTTTTGTTGGTCATGCAGATTAACAGGTTTCATCCGACAGCTTCATACATGCATGTAACAGACTGTGACAACTGTCGCTCACCCATTAGTACCCTGTGCCACCCTCCCCCCAGGTTCCCATTTGAGGTGTTCAGTGTGCATAATGCTCTTAAAATCCTTTCTCCTTTCTTAACAGTAGTCTCTTTGCCCCTTCATTGTCATTTCTTTTAGAGAGTACATACCAGAGAGGATGTGCATAATTTGTCTTTCTGGGTCTGGCCTATTTCATTCAATATCATGATCTTTGGATCCATCCACTTGTAGTAAGTGACAGAATTTCACTCTTCCTCAGGGCAGGATAATTCCCTGATGGGCATGTTTGCCATGCTCTCTTTATCCATGCATCTTTGATGGACACCTAGGCTGGTTCCAGGGTCACCTAGGCTTGGCTATTATGAACTGTGGCACAATCAACACGGGTGTTCTGGCGTCCCTAGAGTATGCCAAGTTTAATGGCTTTGGCTATATACCAAGGAACTGCATAGCTTGTAGATCACGTAGTGATTCAGGGGATTTTTGCAGGAACTTCCATCCTGATTTCCATAGTCGTAAATTAATACAACTAATCCATAGTTGCATTAATTTACATTCCCACCAGCAGGGTAGAAGGGTTGCCTAACTCCCACCCTTATCAGCATTTGTTTTATAATCTTGATGATAAGCATTTGACTAGGATGAAATGGGATTTCAGTGTAGTTTTGATGTGTTTCCATTTAGTCGTTCTTTGCATAGAATCACCTCTATGCTTTTATTTTTTTCACTTCTATATATTTATATCCATTCTATTCTCTCTCTCATATTACAGAGAATGTCTACCATAGATGTATGAATTAATCATACTTTTTCTTCATTATAACCTATTACTATAATTTTTCTATAGACCCTCCAAGTATTTATTTTTTGCACTTCACTATGATCACCACTCTCATTCTTGCCTCTTGAGCAAGATTCTTCCAGTTCTTAGAGCTGTACGTGTTCTAAGAATATGTAGTATTGTCCTTTATTTCACCCTATTCTGTGCTCTTAAAATCTAGCCACATTGTATGGTTACATTAGGTTCCCAGTGCTGCTACAACAATTTATTATCTGCTTAGTGGCCTCAAACAATAAAATAATTCTTCACTACATTTCTGGAGGCCGGAAGTCCAAAGGCAGTGTCAGTGGGCTAAGGCCAAGGTCCACAGAACTAGCTCTTCCTGGAGGCTCTGCTAGCTTCCTGGGCTCCTGCCTCTCTTCTTGTTCCACACCAACATCCTGGTTCCTTATCACGTCTCCTATGACCCACGGTTCCTCCCACGGCCTCCTTCTGTTAAGAAATATGGTGTGCATCCTGCCTGGGTGATCAACTCGATGTCCCCTTCTCCCAGTCATTAAGTGAAGTATAGCTGCACAGGCTTGAGGCCCTCAATGGGGCATTTCTGAAGGAAATCAGCTGACCATCCTGACATTCCATTCATGTCTCCTACCTATTCTAGTAGGTCATGGTACACATGAGCCATTCGTCACTGATCCATGACCCTAGGGATGGACACTGGCTCCCTGGCATGTTTCTTCGGTGAATATCCCCTAATGCTCCCCTAGGAACTGTGTGAGAGTTTGTCATGTGTATACAACAGGACAATAAAGGCTGAGGAGCTGGCATAAATCACCAAGCTTCATCTCCCTGCAGGTTGCCAAGGGCCTAGATTGCATAACAATGCAAGTCCCACCAAAAAATTAGCACGGTTTTGGTGAGGGGACTGGAAGGCAGCTCCCTGCACAGGGACATCTTGTGCTTGCCATCCATGAATCACACCAGAGGAGTGAGAACCTCCAGGCCCCACACCATTTCTCCAGTTATTTCTTAGTTGCTTTCCAAAGTAGCCGCACTAATGTACACACTCAATTGCAGTGTAAAGTAGGCCTCACTTCTGCGCATCCCAGCTAAAGTGTGCTAATATCTGATGTTCTAATGATGTGCTATTTCTCTGGGAGTGAGAAGGTTTCTCTAGATTTTCACTGAAACACTGCACCTGCTAGTGTGCTTGGGGCTCTGTTGGTGTGCTGCTGGCTGTGGGTTCTGCTTCTCTTTCTTGGACTCCTGCTTGCTTTCTTCCAGTAATTCCATCTGTGGTACTGGGGTTTGGTGTGATTGCTATTCATCTTTGAATCTGGGAGATCTCTATTCCTAGATGTTATCATCTGTCAGTTACAAATACTGCAAGTAACTGTTCTTAGTAGATAAGATGTCTCTAAAGTTGGTCTCAGGGGCCTTATTTAACAGAAACCTTTTATATTGAGGTAGTCAGGCTCCTTAACTTTTACATTCAAGTTTGCATACTTGCTTTCTAATTATTTTCTTCATTTTTTATTTAACCTTTCCACCTATTTTTAATTACCTTGGTGGAGTCAAGTTTTATTTTCATTGTCAATTTTTAAAATTTATCCACTGAATGTGGGTTAGTATTGCTTGGGTGGAGATACCACTGAACCTAGAAAAATCTTATTTTAAAATGCATGAGAGTTCACTCCAAGTCATTATCAAGTTATTTTGCTGCTTTCACCTATTTTTCTTCTACTACTTTACCAAATTAGACACATTTACAGAAGTGATAAATTTTGTAAGTGAAATAAGTATGTTGCTGAAAATCCCAGTTGACATTGCACAAAGAAGAAAAGTATGTGTGGTACTCATGAACAAGTAGAGGAAGTAATTTCAAGTACAAACCAGGCACACCCATCCTTTCCCACCGTAATTTTTCATTTCTCTTTCTAAGCTGCTATATCTTTGACATTTGGTATTGTTTGAGATTTACTATCATTATTATTATTATTATTTTATTATTATTTTGCACAAATAATTTGATGCACAAAAGCCCGGAGAGAGAAATAAAGTCATGCACTTAGTCACTACTGTATACAGCACTATGATCTTTCAGTGAAGATGAACCTACTTACACACAACCTGCTATTTTGCTGCCAGGGCAGGACCCCCAACTGCAACTTCAGACTAAAACACTTTACCCAGTGTGTACACATTTTAAAGCATCACATGGTCCTACATTCCTATGTGCAATTTTATTTTTATGTGTCAGTTAAAAATAAATTTAAATGAAGTAAAATCTAAAAACAAAAATATTACAGAAGCCAAACTCCATCTTATTCGTTTTGACATTCAACAATTTTTTTTTTTTTTTTTGGTTTTTTGAGATAGGATCTTGCTACATAATCTAGGCTGGCCTTGCACTCACTAGGTAGCCCAGGCTGGCCTCAAGCTTGCAGCGATCCTCCTGCCTCAGCCTCTCAGGTGCTGAGATTACAGGCATGTACCACCACACCCAGCAACAAGTGTGTGCTAAGTGCTGTGTACTACAGTTGCGAATATCAAGAATAAGCAGCTAACAAAGTACACAAGAGGTGCACCTGTCTAAAACCAGAGCTTTTGAGTGAGAGCAGCTGCAGGTAAGAATGAAGCAAACAAAAATAACGAAGGTGGCCGGGGAGATGGCTCAGTGGAATAAGTGCTTCCCTGGCAAGCACAACAGGCTGAGTTCATCCTCGGTTCTGCCAAAAAAAAAAAAAAAGTGAATCACAATCACATTTTTAGGCTGGGAGATGGCTCAGTAGAGTAAGCGCTTCACTAAGCACTCCCCTGGCAAGCGCAAGGGCCTGAGTTCAATCCCCGGTTCCACCAATAAATAAATAAATATAACAAAGGCAATGTTAGAAACTGGTAGATCACAGGAAGAAAATAAAGCAGTGACACTAAAGCTTCAAATGTACTCAGGGAGAAGCCAGCAACATGTGGAGCTTGGCAGGAAGCCACAGAGTGTAAATAAACTCAGCAACACCCTTTTTGTTAAGCTGTTCATCACAAAATTTACGTCACCAACAGGGATCACTGGGACTCTTGTATATTATTTAACTGAAGTATATGGCTTGTCTTATGTTGCTTTTTAATATTTATTTATAAATGATAATCTGAAAATAAAATAGATTATTCTTACTGGATATTGTGGCAGGCAACTGCAATCCCAGCACTTAGGAGACTGTAAACAGGCGGATCACTATGTGTCAGATCCAGTAGTGAGTAGTCGCATATAAAAAAATTTTAACACATAGGGTTGAGGTTGTAGCTCGATGGCAAAGCACTGGCCTAGCATGGCCTATGCCATTTCCCACATGCAAACCTGTTAGAGACCGAGTGCAGACTCCGCTCCTGACGTCATCACCTGGCACCGTTATTCCTTTCTGAGCATGTGCATGGCACTTGTGTGCTGTTACCTAGAGCCTGGCTGCTGGGGCAAATTGACTGCATCTGCACAGAGGGTTCTGTGCTGCACGCAATGCACGTGCCCTAGGCTTCCCTCCCTGGGCTAGACCCTGTGCTGCCTCCCCAGCAGGAAGGAAAGGAGAGGAGGGAACAGGAGGGAAGGGGAGGGGGAAACGGAAGGGGAGGGGAGGAGGAACTGAGAGGGAAGGGGGAGGGAAGAGGGAGGAAGGCAGATGAAAACTTCAAAGTGTTGCAGAAGAGGGCAAGAGCTGGTATCCACAATGTTGTACAACCATCACCCTCTCCATCTCTAGAAGCCTTTCATCTTAAAGCTGAAACTGCATCTGTTAAACAGCTGCCCACTTTAAATGACAACTACCATTCTACTTTGCATTTAGACTATTCTGGTTATATAAGTTGAATCATGTAGTGTTATATTTATCTTTTTGTGACTTATTTCACTTACATAATGAATTCAGTGCTTATTGGTGTTAAAGTATATATCAAGAGCCGGCCAAATAGCTCAGTGGATTAAAGCACCTGCAAGCAGGTGCAGGGGCTGGGAGTTCAGTCCCTGGGCCTACAGTGCCAGCCTCGCCCCAGAGCATGCTGAGATGGCAATTGAGACTGGACATTGTGGCAGGCAACTGTAATCCCAGCATTTGGGAAGCTGTAAACAGGTGGATGACTATGTGTCCGATCTAGTAGTGAGACCCTGTAGACCCTTCCCTAAAATACAGGGAAAAAGAGATGCAATTAATTTAGGGGCCAGGCAGATGGCTCAGTGGAATAAGCGCTCCCGTGGCAAGTGCAAGGGCCTGAGTTCAATCCCCAGTTCCACCAAAAAAAAAAGTATGTATCATAATTCTTTTCTCTTTAAGGATGAATAAATAATAATAACAATAACAACTCCATTATTATATATCTCCCATATCTTGCTCATTCATTTATTCAGCAATGATTTGTAAGTTAATTTTATATGGGTTATTAATCCAATAATAAGTTCTTGTGAAACAATATGTGTGTATGTAGACACTTAGAAAACCTGAAAGGAAAAATATGGAACAATTCAATATATGAGATATTAAAATGAATCATGAAGTCTTAATAATGAAACTATCTGATATTGGTAGATGAGTTGAAAGATTGGAAGAGAATAATAATACACACAAATATATCAGAAATTTCTTATATGCTAAAGATGGCATCTAATATCCATAGTGATGAGTACATAAGTTAAAGGAATAACTGTCCACTTGAAGATAAAATTGAGTTTATAACACATGGAGTATGTGAAGATTAACCATCAATTAGATGAAATATTTAAAAGAAAAATACATGAATAAATAGGAGTTGTAGAAGAAAATGTAGGTGAGTATCTTGCCAACTTTGGATTGGAAAAGGGCATTATTTGACTAAAACTTCAGAAACCACAAGAAGAGAAATGACATGTTTTATTTTTAAAAAATCCTTACACATGGCAAATACACTCTAAACAAAGTGAATGACAAACTGTAAAAAACTACAAATCCTATCAATGATAAGTACTCTTCTCCTGAAAAGATAAATAACTAAAGAGCTGTTAAAAATTAAAAAGATGAATAACTTGATAGAAAATGATAAAAACATATGAACAGACATTTCACAATGAAAAAAATCTATATGATCAAGCAGAACACAAAATAATAAAACAAATAAACATTAAAGCTATATTCCTCTACACGAAGAGGGGAGAGAGTCCAGTCCCAGTGGAAAGGAATCCGGCAACCCTTACTACGATGCACGTTCAGTGAGCCCTGGAAGCTGCAGTGCCGACCCGGGCATCTTTCTGCACTTAATGCTGGTGCTCACAGCCGTGAAGGTGCACACGGCCCCTTTCAAGGCAGAGCTCAGATCAGACCCAACGTGCCGTGGTGCATTTACAGAGCACAGAGCTGGGTAGCTGAAGAAAATAGTAATGAGGTGGTGTACTTACTGACAGAAAGAGATTTAGGTCACGCTGCTCAGAAAACAAGCAAAACTGTGTATGACAGTGTGCTACCTCTTGTGTAATAGTGTAATAGTGATGGGTGAGAATGCACAAATCCCCACGGTGCCCCCGATCCCACGGCCCCACTGAACCCCAGTGTCCTCCCTACTGGCTTCCTCCACAGCCTGGACCCCAGCTGTATTAACTGCTATGCACTTTGGCCTGTCTATACTGGGCTGAATCCACCTCATTAAAAGCTATCATGCTCTTATACATCTGAGATACAATGAAAAGAAAATAGGATCAGGTAGATAGCTCTGCAGTGTAAGCACCCACCTGGCAAGCACAAGATCCTGAGTTCGATCCCTGGTATCCAAAAATAAATAAATAAAAAGAAAGCAAAATAAAACTCCAGTGTAACCATACCTACATGGCGATGAGCATTTCTTTTGTTTTAACAATGCTGACTTTGAATGAAACTTGTGGTAAAGATTCACCGTGCTTGTCTTCTCACTGCTGCCTTACCAGCTCCTACTGGGTCCCCCAAAGCCCCATAGAAACGAGAGTTCCAGATCTTGAGACTCACATCAGGTAGCCATTCCTAGGCACTTCTTCACTGTATTCTTGCCTTATTCCAGAAACTCCTTTAGAAAGCTGGCAAGCATCGATTTCTACCTTTTCATGTAAATGGAACCTGAGCCTCAGAGAATTAAGTACATTCCTAAGTTAATATCCATACTCCAGAGCCTGGCATGGTGCTGCATGCCTGTAATCCCACCTCATGGGAGGTTGAGCTAGGAGGATTTCCATGAGTTTGAGACTATTCCAGTCTACATAAGCAAGTTCAAAGTCAGCCTGTACAACATAGTGAGAGACATTGAAAAAAAAATTGCTGGCCAGATAGCTCAGTGGATTAAAGTGCCTGCTTAGGCAGACTCAAGGACCAGGGTTGGATTCCTGGCATGATGTGCCAGCCCTGTACCCAGGCATGATGAGATGGAGACAGACTGGGCGTGGTGGCCCAGGCCTGTAATCCCAGCACTTGGGAGGCTGAAAATAGGAGGATCACTCCAAGTCTGATCTGTGTAGTGAGGCCCTGTAGACCCCGTCCTAAATAATTAAAAAAAAAAAAAAATCCCAGGTATCTTAAGTAGCAAAATCAGGACTGGAATTTGGGTATGGCTCTATGCCTAAACCCTCCCTGTCTGACACACAAATACAAATGTACTATCTCCATTTCTTACCTGTCTCACATTCATGAGCAGCAATTGCTGCGGACATCAACCTGGTAAGCCAGTGATAATGGCTAACTGACTCACTCACGGTTTAGCCTTGGAGCAAAGGGTGCTTGAGTACTGACACATATTTTCCTTATGCAACATTCTGGTCTTTGCTGTATGTTTAGGACTTGTGCTTTATTATGAACACCATTTGCCAGTGGAGACTTTTGGCCTCAGGGGGCTAAATGTTTGCAGGTGACAATCAGGAAATGACTGTGCGGACGAAGCTGGGCAGCACACTGTCGCGTCTGGGTGTTTTCCTGTCACAGCATCCTGCATCCCTCTTTCCTGCCGCCGAAGGCTGCAGATCAGAACCTCACAAAGCACAGTTCTGAGCACTGGGAATGACTGCACTAGCAACCTCATAGCCTCCAGCTAGGAGAGCAATTCTGATGGATGAAAGAGTCACCTTAGTACTTTTCCACGTGTTCCAAATACATAGCTTTCTCGGTTCCTAGGCTAGTCTTGGTTTCCCAGAAATCAGATCTAAGCTGAGTTCTTACAGTAAATCAAATAATACCTTAGGCTTGTTAGGTTTCAAGTCATTTGCATCTCCTTGAAGAAATGACAGCCATCATTCAAAAAAGATTTCATCTCCACAGTGTCTGGTCAGTAGCAGCTTCCAGGCCAGCTCTTTGCCTTTTCCAGCCTCATTTCTACAGACCCTGACTTTGTACATGTCCAGGCCAGGGGTGATGCAGAAATTACTTCAAGCAAGCATTTTTTTGAAAACCTTACGGGAAACTCTGAGTCCATAGAACGCTCCACACTACCTCAGAGCTGAAGAGCATTAAATGCTTTGGGAGGAACCATCTATTGGATCAGCACCACACATGAATTTCCTTGCGCTAGAAGTCAACCATATTCTTCCTGAAAAAAAAAAAAAAAGGAGGTGATCTAAGATTCCATCTCATTGCTAGGAGAAAATATCCAACACTCACAAAATAATGTCAGAAAGGTTTATTTTGGCTCACAGTTTCTTCAGGTTTTAGACCTGGAGTGGATTGCCAACCCACGCCCAACTTGTAATGCTCAGATGAACTGAACTAGTTTGATGCTGGGTGTGGGAAGCCCACCTGAGGGGTGTTACCAGCAGCATAGGAGGCAGAACTGGAGAAGCTGTTCAGAGGCTGTTAGGGAGGCTGTTTGGAGAAGCTGGTGTAGCTATTGGAAGCTGCTGGTTCACCTGGGCTGTTTCTTGGAGGATTTTGTCATGCTGGCTTTCATGAAGAACTTGGCTGTTCTCAGAGGAGGAGCGCAGGACTTTATTGTCACTGAGAAGGGCTTTGGTTCACTTTGGGACAGCTCTAGTCCTCATCTGGAGCCTTGCCTCCTGGCTCTAGTGGGGAAGATGGCACACTGCTCGGTGTCCTGCGGGAGCTGTCACATTGGCTGTCCTGATGGGAAGTTGGCTTCTCATCATGAGAGGAGCTTGGGACCTCACTGTCGCTGGGGATGACGATGGCATCTTTTGGGGGCTCCAGCCTTTTCTTTGCGCATCACTCCTGGGCTCTAGTGCAGATCCCTCGCCTGCTCGTGCAGAGCCTTCATCCAGCTGGCACAGGCTTTCTAGCTTCTACCCCTGGCTTTTGGACCTTCCCAGTGCAGGTGTGTGAAGCAAGCCTGCACACCGCGCTGTCTTGAGCTCTAGGCCTCCAGATGGATTTATGGGAGCTCTAGGTCTTCAGCTGGACTCATGCAGGACATTATTGTGGAATCCAGGCCTTCAGCTGGATTTTTTTTTTTTTTTTTTTTTTTTTTTT
>PVKA01023097.1:0-36112 GCA_004027165.1 Ctenomys sociabilis | reverse complement strand
GGCTGAGTCGGCCACGCTGTCTCTGGCCGGTCTCAGGAGCTGGGCGGGGGCGGGCGGGATGGAGCAAGATGGCGGAGTCGGCCGCGCTGTCTCTGGCCGGTCTCAGGAGCTGGGCGGGGGCGGGCGGGATGGAGCAGGACGGCGGAGTCGGCCGCGCTGTCCCTGGTCGGTCTCAGGAGCTGGGCCGGTCTTCTCTTTTTTTCTGTTGAAAATTTTTCTCAGCATGATGCTATGTACTTTAGCAGGATGGCCCCCAAAGACTCAGGTGCTTAGAGAGGGGCATTTAGAAGCTGACTGGATCTACATGTCTGATTGAGAATAAAGTCATATGATATTAAGTAATACACTGGTTGGAATTATCAATTAATAATTGGAATAGCTGAGTGGATTTACTGACGACAGGAATTTTGGGGAAGAATTAATGCCAGTGTCTCAAAATCTTTCATGATATTGAAAGTGAAGGAACACTGTCAAACTTGTTTCTTGAAATTAGCATTATACTGATAGGAAAATTAGACAATTAAAAAAATTATATATGCACTTCCTAAATGAATATATAGGCAAAAATCCTTAATAAGATACCAGCAAACCTATTACTCTTCTGGGATTTTTCCAGAAGAACAGAAAATATCATACCACAGTGATATATGTGCAACTATGTAGCACAATTTGTCACAGCTAACTCTTGGAAACAACCCAAATGTCCATCAGCTGAGAAATAGTTAAAAAATTACAATATTTTTGCACAATGGAGTGCTGTTCAGTTATGGGAAAGATAAACACTAGGACTTTGTGGATAAATGGATGAAACTATAGAGACCACACTCATAAATAAAATAAATTAGACATGCACATATAAACATCATGCTGTCTCACTACCATAAGATCCTGAAAGAACAAATACAGTATAAATGCTATGATAGGTATTGTAAAAGGGAAAGAAACAGTTCAAAGGGAAAGAACAACTGGGATAAAGGAAAGGGCAAAAAAAGAAAGAAAGAAAAAAAATAGCTTGGATAGCTGTAGTGCTGATTGCTGCTGGTCTACTAAAAGGAACAATTAATATTGATGTTTTCTCTGTCCTTTTTCATTATTAATAAGTTTTTTGACCAATTTTGCAGAAATATTTGGTAATCTGAACAATTAATTTGAGGACAACAATATGCAACGTAACAACCATTGTTGAATTATTATTTTATTCAGTGAAATTCTGCATTATTTCTACTTCTTTTTTTCTTTCTTAATATTTTTTATTCTCTTTTAAAAAAATTAAATAAATTTGACCATGTTGGTTTCATCCCAGGTGTGGAAAAAGGCTCAACATGAATAAATTGATAAAGGTAATACAATGTATAAGCAGAAGGAAGGATACAGATAACATGATTCTTTCAGTTAATGCAGAAAATGATTTTGACAAAACAACATTCATTCACCATGAAAACTTGCATGAAAATTGGCATTCAAAGACCTCTTATTAAACTAATATAAGAGATTCATGTAAAGCTGACTGCCAACATCACATTATATGAAGCAAAAGTGAAAGTGTTCTCACAGAACTTTCAGAACTTTTGCTAAAGCAATTAAGCAAGAGAAAGAAATAGAAAGGATTTCAATAGGAAAGAAAGAAGTCAAAATAGATTCCAAGAGATTCTCTGGAAGACTCATGGAATTTATAGACAAATTCAGCAAAATGGCAGAATATAAAAATAAATCCACAAGATCAATAGCATTGCTGTAAAACATGAATAAATCCCCTGAGAAATATATAAAAAAATCACATATTCACAATTACTTCAATGAAATTAAATACATAGAAAATAACATAACCAAGGAAATGGAATGCTCTATAACAAAAACCACAGTATTCTGAAAAAAAATGTTTGAAGAAGCCATTAGAAAAATGAAAGTCTTCCCTTGGTTCCCTTATAGGTAGAACAATGTACCAAAATGGTTATATTACCAAAAAGGTTATGAGATTCGGTGAATTCCAACAACTATTCAAATATCAACAACTAGTTTTGCAGGACTAGATAAAATTATTCTAAAACCTATGTGAAATCAGATGAAACTCAGAATAGCTAAAGCAATCTTGCTGGACAGAGACTGGGGAGATAGCTCAATAGAATAAGTTCTTGCCTGGCAAGTGCAGGTCCTGAGTTCAATCCCTGGTAATGAAAAAAATTCTTAGAGGACAAAAGAAGGATAGGAAGCATAATCCAAGATTTGAAGTTATATTACAAAGTCATGAGATGTAAAAGCATCATGATATTGGCCCCAAAATAGACATATAGAAGAATAACACAGTACAGCACAGAACAAAACAGAAGAACCTTCAGCCATCTGGTTTTTTACAAAATGACTTTTTTTTTTAAAGGTATTTTGTTGTCTGTTTTTGTGCAGGTCTCACTACACAGCTTGGACTCTTAGTGATCCTCTGATTTCTGCCTCCCTAATGTTGGGACTGCTGGTGTGCATCACCACACCAGACTCCATCACTGGCTCAGCGTGCCTGCGGGCAGGACAGGTGCATCATGTGGTGCCAGGGATCGAACTCTAGCCCCTGCGCTGACCTAAGCAAGTGCTTAGTCACCTGAGCTATATCACTGGTCCTGACAAAATGACTTGTAATATGGCTTAGAGAAAAGATAGCTTTGAGACACATGGTTTTGAGAAAACTCATTATATTCATGCAGAACTTTGTGTCTTAATCTATGTCTTTCAAACTGTAATGAAATCAAATTAAAATTGATCAAAGACCTACATATACAAACAGAAAAAATAAATCTGAAAGAAAACTTGGTAAAACTCTTGTGGACTCAGACAAAAGGAAAGAGTTTCTGAACTAAACCCTAATTGCACAATAAATATTAAAAATAAACAAGTAGTATCAATGCAGTGAAGAGACAACCTACAGACTGGGGCAAAATCTCCATCAGCTACTCCTCAAACAGAAGACAGACATCTAGAAAATCTAAAGAACTAAAAAAGTTACACCCTGCACTAAAGATCCAATCAAGAAATGGCCAATTGAAGTGACTATTAGACACTTCACAAGAGGAGAAATACAAATGGCAAATAAAAAAATAAAAAAAAAAAGTTCAGCATCATTGGTCATTAGAAAAATACAAATCACACTGAGATTCCACCTTACTCCAGTAAGTATTGTTAAAATAATAAGAACTAATGAAACAACAAATGCTTCCAAGTATATGGGGGGGAATTAACACTTCTCTATTGTTCATGGGAATATAAACCACTAAAATCACTTTGGAAGTCAGCATGGAGATTATTCAATAAATGATAAATGGAAATTTTATGTAACTCAGCTATTTCAGTGATATACAAATATCCAGCTCTATGGCAGCACATCTCATAATGGGTAAATCCCAGAGGTGGAATATGCATCCTTCAACAAATGACTGGGTAAGGACAATGTGCTTTGGATATACAATGTAGTAGCACTCAACTATAAAGAAGAGAAATTTCTATTTTAGGCAAATGGATGGATATTGGGAACATATCTCTTTACATGATCTAGTAAAAGATCAGTCACAAAAAAATGAATATGCGTGTTCTCTCTAACATGAAAGAACCACCATATGTTTGAGGAGCAAAATAAAAGCCATGCTGAAGAGCAGAAAAGTAGATGTAGACTCTGCAGAGATGGGAAGGTGATTTGGTGAAAGAGAGGGAGAGTAAGAAGGAGGGAAGAAGAGGCAAAAACTTTCAAGTTGTGATGTGTCTGTGGATCAGATCGCCAGATGAATGTCACCATGTATCACAACTATGTATCAATACATTTGATTTTAAAAATTATTAATTTATTAAAGGACAAATGACCAAAAAGCAAAATTCTGAGAAAAAAATAGCTTTACATCTGTACTATAATTTAAGTATAATATCTATGCATGTTCCAAATGTTGTCATTGCAAAAAATAGCGCACTTCTGTTAAGAACACTCTTTATGAGAAAGGTGCTTGAGGGTGTGCTTCAGTTACTTAACAGCAGCTGTTATGACACTGGCCTCAGAAGTGACAGAATGGCTTCTGATAATCATGCTGGAAAATTATCTCCATCTAGATCCCTCCATGAAAATTGTTTTTCAGGATAAAAAAGGAGCAGAAAAAACAAAAATGATATAGATGAAAAAGGCTAAGGACATGGGACGTAACTCAGCAGCACAGACCTGCCTAGCAAGCATCAAGTTAAGAGCTTCATTCCAGCACCAAAAAGAGAAAAAGAAAGAAGAAAAACAAAAGGACAAAATGGAAGCAAAGCTTTTAAATAGGGAGCAAAAGAGTGGTTTAAAGGAAGAGAAAGATGAGAAGGGAAAAGAGGAAAAAATACATCAGGTACTGATACAAATTCCTTATGGTAAACATGATCATTATGTGTATCTAAAATATACCAATTAAGCAACTAAAAATAAGAATTTAGGTTTAAAAATTAGATGAAAATGGTTTTAACCACTTCATCATTACTAACTGTATAATTTTGGATAAGCTTTGTAGTCACAATTTTCTCTTCTGTGAAGTGAAGATTTACACAGAGCTCTCATGATTATTGCATGGATTAAGTGATATAACCCAGTGTTTACACAATGCCAGGATCATAAAAATTATTTTAAAAATTTTCAGAAAGGAATTAATGGGCTGGTCACATAGCTCAGCAGACTAAAGGCTCAGAGCCCTGGGTTTGATCTACAGCATGCCATGCCACTCCCGGAGCATTCTCAGTGACTGATTGAAACTGGGCGTAGTGGCACGTGCCTGAGCTTGGGAGGCTGAAGACAGGAGGATCACTATGAGTCCGATCTATGTAGTGAGACCCGAGAGACCCTGTACTAAGTATACAAAAAAAGAGAGGAACTAAGTAAATAATACACATAAATAATGTTATTAGGAATGCATGAGAAATACAATAAAGGAAATAAAAATAAAAATATATACATTCAAGACAAACTATCGGAGAAATAAGAGGAAAGTAAGAGAAATTTGTTTTACTTGATGAGGTAAAAGCAGCCTTCAAAAGCTTCAGTACATTTTTCTCCAGTGATTATGACAGAGGATATTGTTTTACTTGCAGAAAAGTTAACATAATCCTAGGAATTTACTTGCTATTTCAGAAACAGTATGTAATGGTGGGAATAAGTCAAAGCCTAATAATTTTAAATATTAAAATGACTAAAACATAATAATGATTACAAAGCAAAATAGAGTTATACCATTTTTAAAATTCAGGAGGAGGCAAATATCAGAAGAAATAAAACCTAATTTAAACGAGTTTAAAATCATTTAAACACTTCATATATTAACTAATAAAGAAAGAAATTAAGAGATAATATGAAATTGAGGAAAATATAGTCCTGGATATTCCATTTAAAATATTTAAAATGTTCCCTTGTCTTTGAAGTACTTATCCTGTCATTCTTAGCAACCTGTCTTTTACTGTAACAAGTTTTTAAAAATGTAAATGCTCTCTGTGTGTTTGGGGTTATGTTATGACTTATATGTATCTGTTCTCCCAAACTTCATGCAAACAGGTGGGGCTCTTTAGAGGTGCTAGGACCTATAGTGTGTGGTTCTGGGACTGAATGTGTAGTTCTTAAATTAAGGGTGTGTGATCACTAAATTAGTGTACTGATTTCTTTGGTATAGTTCTGAGTTGGATTAAGGGTACACCACCCTGGGTATGCATGCTACCCGTGCTAAGGGTGGGTAGCCTGGATAGAATATAAGGAAAGAAAGTGGCCTCGCCTGATTATTTATCACTTGCTTGTGCTTGCTGGCTTCTACCTGCTCTACTTCGTCATGGAGTGTTTCTCCTCAACAGATCCCCTCTGCCAAACCATTCTGCTTTGGAGACAGCTGACTAAGGACTGAAATGTGAACTGAATTGTGAACTACAATAAACCTTTTCTCCTTCACCTGTGGTGTTGGGTATTGTCTGAATAATGAGAAAATTAACTAAGACAAACCACCCTTATGGGCAGGGACATGGCTCAGTAGAATAAGCGCTTTCCTGGCAAGCACAAGGGCCTGAGTTCAATCTCTGGTTCCGTCAAAAAAAAAAAAAAAAAAAAAAGTCATTATACAACAAACAAACACACAGAAAAAAAAACACACTGTGTGTGTGTGTGTGTGTGTGTGTGTGCGTGCCTGTTCTATTGTGAAGGCAACCAAAAAATAAGTTAGAGACATATCTACATACTTTGAAACTTAGAAAAAGGTTATAAAGATATTTTAGGAAGTTTCATTTTAAAATTTCAAAAAAAAATTTATGTTATTCTTAAAGTCATCTAATAGAGAAGAGAAAGAAGCAATATTACTTCAGCTGATGAACTGTCTCTATGCTCAAAGGCGCCCAGGCCTATTGGGTGAACGTGCTGAGTCCCATCACCAAGGTGCCACCAGCCAATATTCCTTTCCTGGCTGCAGAGACACAATACGAAACATAACCCTCAGGATGAAAGTTTGTCCTGTCTCACACTTTGCAGAGTCCAGTCCACAGTCAGTTGGCTCCAAGGCAGGGTGGCAGCTGAGGAAGAGTTCTCGTATGGAGCAGGAGGCAGACGAAATGATGAAGGAGCTTTCCCTTCGGGCACGCCTCAGTGAGCCAGCACCTCTCACTGGATTTCATTCTCAACAGCACATTTTAAATATAAACCAATCATTGAATTAATGCAATAGTCAGGCTCCCATGATCCAATCAGCTCCCCCAAAGCCCCACTTATGATCACAAGAGCTTTGGGGGACACATCTAGATATAAACCTAACACTTCCTTTGAGCAGCCCAAGATAGTTAAGCAAGTCTTCTTCCCCTGCCAAGAGGGTGCCCAAGAACCCTGAGAGTGGTAGTGAAGAAAGGCTCCTGGGAACACAGGAAGAGGGTTAGAGGCCAGCTGCTCTTGCTACGGGTGTCATAGGACCTTGGCAGTGTCTGCCCTGGTCACTCCGGAGATGTTGATCACCACTCTTTGATGTGAAATGAAATGAAAGGATACAGAATCTTGCAGAGCAATTTGGCAAAAAAAACTATTTATTGAATTAATAAATAAGCCTTCCTGTGTAAATTTGTGTTTTTTCATTTTATTTTCCTGTGCACTACTGCGCAGAAGCATCAGCCTGTAGTGGACTGGCTATGAACTTCTTCCTGTTCCCCCCAGCAGCTTGGGGTTTGCAGCAGAGAGCTTCCATGGTCTGGGATCTACTTCAAGGTCAAGTAATATTTAGTGTAACAGCTGCCACATATTTATGACTTGGGCAGTTTTTCAGGTGAATGAAAAGAGGAAGGAATGCCTTAAAGATGATAAAATTAATAAGCATGTATTGAGTCTATAGACATAAAACCACCTTTTCTGAAGAATTTGATTTGAAGGACAGACAGACACACCAAGAACTAGCCTAACCTTAATCACAACTGCTTTATATCACTTACTCTTTACTGCTTTAATGTAAGGAATATTATTTTAAATTGGATAAAACATTCCTCTTACTGCTGAACTAAGGAAGCATTTCAGTTGGAATGGCAAAAATATGGAAACAATGAAAGGTGTCTCAGGGGCCGGGGAGATGGCTCAGTAGAATAAGCACTTTCTTGGCAAACACTAGGGCCTGAGTTCAAACCCTGGTTGTGCAACAACAACAACAAAAAAAAAAAAAAAAAAAAAAAAAAAAAAAGAAGAAGAAGAAGAAAAAAAGAAACAAAGGTGTCTTAGTTACTCTTCTCTCATTGCTGGGATGAATACACAACACTCAAAATGAAGGAAGAAAGGTTTATTGAGCTAACAGTTACTGGAGATTTCAGTCCATATTCAGCTGGCTCCAAGGAAGAGAGGCACATGGCAGAAGGCAGCAGTTCATGGTGGCAGAAGGCAGCAAAAGAGCAAAAGCCCATGAGAGGAGTAGTGGCAACAAATGGCTATGGAGAGCAAGTCTGTCTCACTGTTGTGTTCAAGCTATCTACTCCAGGACAGGTGCAGTCTTCACACCCATATCCCAGTGGATCATGAGTTAATCACAAACTCTACAACTCTAGAAGTCTGCCCCATGACGGCATGAAGCTCTGGGGAGAAACTAGACACAAACCATAACAAAGAAGAAAGCAAGTTTTTGAATGTGACACTTTTTAAGCATTAACAAATGTATACAATACAATGGTAATTGACATACAACTCATTGATAACAATAAAATTTCATTAAAAAAATCTAGGGGCTGGGGAGATAGCTCAGTAGAATAAGTCCTAAGTTTGATCCTTGGTACTGAAAAAAAAGTAAAACTTATCATTTTCATCTTTAAAAAATGCTTTCTTCTACTTCTATCTAATAGATGCAGCACTTATTAAAATGCCAGTTTTATATGAATGTGTGCTACATCCTAGAATCTATATCATGCAACTGTGTAGTAACTAATAGAATTCTGCCAAATATATCACCATTTCATGGGAAAACGATTTGATTGTGCTTTCACTATTTTCTCTGATTAATATATTTTTAATAGGGATAACTTACTTCAAGATCAATTGTGAAAAAGTTACTAAAGAAAGTATAAACATCAATTCTCACTATGTCAATGTTCAACATGACAATAACACATGTAATGGTTTGGGATTTTTAAACTACACAAGGATCTCACTCTTGCTCAAAATATGGATACAGATATTCAAGAAATTGAATTAGAATGTCTGAATTATTTGATCAGAATGTTTCATAAGAGCATAGAAGGAAGTAGCAGTACACACCATTGATCCACTGATTTGTTACCTGCCAATTTTGCTGGCCTTGTGCTATTGACAAAATTGTATCCAATGCCCACTCCATGTAACATGCACTTAAATTAAAAAATACAGCTATGAATGAACTTCTGATTTAACCTATTGTTAACCATCATTATAATAACAAAAAAAGAATAGTTAGAAGGCACAGTACACAGCATATAAAAGACGATGCTAATTATCTTGTGATGTTGTATTACAAACCATTGTAAACAGAGCTCAGAAATGTCAATCAGAAAAGGTTGAATTTGAGACTTGTGAGGCTCATTCCAACATTCCCTTTTACCTTCTTCCCTTTTTTATGATACCCAAGAAAAAAGTCTCCAGCATTTATTGTATTATACATATATACATATATACAACATGAAAAATGTTAATTCTTCTCAGAGATCTTCCCTTAGGCCTTTAATTTGATTTTGAAATGGATGAAGTGAATGATAGTACTTCATCATCTAAACCTCCCCAGGAAAGTGCTTTGGTTTGCCTAGTACTTCATGAATGTCAAGTTGATTTCCTCTTTATTACTTCACTAAAGACTTTTTAACTTCCTGCCAAATTTGGGGATGGGGAATAAACTATAAAATGTCTGCCTTTAATCTCCTCTCTAGTCAGTGTTGAGGAAGAAAGAATTAATATATTGACTCCACAGTTGTGGCAGTAATTATATAATCCAAATTCTGTGAGCTTAGAATACCTGCCCCAAAACCATGAAATAATGAAATACATTGTTTTTCTCATGTATTATTATTCATACTTAAATTTAAAACTATCTTTGTGTCATTCTACATCTGATCTTGCCTTGTGACCCATACATTATATTATTGGACAAGGAGCTTTTAATTTTCTCCAAAAGACTGGAGAGACCAAGAACATGAATGAGCTTCAGAGTCTGTCTACTAAACCAAACACACTCCTTCCCAACAGGAGTCAGTTTAAACCACTGAAAATTAACCACTCATGTAAGCAGCATTCATAGGAACATTATACTCTCAAATGAGACATATTTGTGAAGGTCATTGTGTAGTAAACTTTTAGCTCTATGATTTGGCAATGCTTGTATCATTCATATTTTCAATGATGTTACCCCCCTCCCCACACCAAATGATGCTAGTACTTCAGACCCCTGGACATGCTTCAAACACTTCTTCCCTCTCCAAGATTTCCATGCTGGAATCAGAGCCCACACCTCTCATCTCATCATCATAACCTCACTCCAAGCCCATTTCCTTCCATGATACTTGAAAGGAAAAGTGAAAAAGTGCATCAGCCTCAACCATGTCTTTCAGCCTGCTGCAGCTAGCAAGCCTCTCTCCCTTCCTTATATTGCATTGAGTCTATCTGTTCCAGGATGGGTACAGCACTCACACTCATAATCCCCACATTGGATCATGAATTAATCACAAACTCTAAGAGACACCCCAAGCACTAGGTCATACCTACCTTTCAGGCAGGTATGACCTAGTGCTTCTACCACTATTAGATACCATGAACAAGATATAGCCACTACGGCATGGATGATTGTGCTCACAAGTATACTTCATTTCTCTGCAAATGCAATTTGGTTCTCAGGATGAGGCTCCAGACAAGCATCATTATGTTTCATTACAAATTTTCTGGAAATGCAAATTATTTGGCCAACAATTTATATTTTAGAAAGTCTGAAGGTGATGCTGATTAACCATCAAATTTGAACATTAATTTCTTATTTTATAATATTGGTTTAATTGTTTATGTTAAATGTTAACTTTTTATGCTATTCAGAGTTTTCTCTTGAACCACCTAAACAGCCTGTTGTTTAGACAAAAAAAACCCCAGACATTGAAGTCAAGTGAATATAATTTAATGTCACTCATAATATTTTATCATCTCTTCTAGTACAATGACATGAAGTTCAGAGACACTATATAATAGCTCCATAGAAGCATTTCCACAGAAGCATATCCAAAAAATATACATTAGTTTGTAGTCTTTGTGGTCAGTGTGTAGTACTTCTGTAAGAGGTGATCATTTAAATACTAAATAGGAAGGAAAAGAAAAACAAATAACGTTATTACAAATGTTTACATATGAATAGAAATGTCTGTGTATTTGTATGGTCCTGAATTTTAATGTATATCTATTTTCACTGTTTCTGGTGAATTTTGTTTTAACCAAAGGCAGAGAGAAAGTTCCTTTAATGAATGGTTCCATTTTTGTACCTTGAAAACACAGTCTGAGAGCCAAAAGGAGTTAAATTCTATACTTTTCTATAATATTCATGTATATATTTTCCTTTGCAAAAGTGTGACCTATAAAAACTGTCCTAGATCTTGAGTAACAAAAGCTGAAGACTGTTATAGTTTAAGATGTGCTTCTTGCCTGTTCCCTAGAATGAAAAGATAGAAGCACAAGTGGAGAAAAGTAAACTAGGACATACTCTAACGATTCAGTAATATAGTTTAATATCATTTAAGAATAAGAATAAGATCCATTCAGTTTTTAAAACAAAAATATCGCCAACTTCAATTGTAGTGAAAACTATCTACAGTACATTTAAGCAACAACTAAATTATCTTCTGCATTTATTATGAACTAAAGAACATGTTGAAGCAACCTAGAGACAATCTAGTGCATTTTTCACTTTACAAATGACAACTCAAATTTTTGCCTCTATGTTCACAATGCAATTCCCCTCTAGCTGCATCTTCTCTTCTTCTGTTTCCTAGCAGACTTCTGTCTTTGATTCTAGGGTGCATCAGATAATTAGAGATGATCTCAAATCCTTACCTTTATTGTACCTTATGAAAGCCCTTTTTCATAAGCATAGTCACTCCAGGATGAGGAATCAGGTTGTTTATAAATTTTGATGAGAGATCATCATTTTAGAAAAATGATTGCATGCTTTTCTTTTGTGTTCAGGGAAATGTAACTGAGGCATACAGACTAATGGTTGATACCATTCGTATTTTGTACTGTGTATTCACTTCATAGTCAACAGCACTAAAGAATGTAACCTTCAAAGCAAAGAATCTTATTAAATAGAACCTTCTCTATTCAACTTGATTCTCAGTACATATCTCAGTTACATATCTCTTGTTGCTGAGGCAAAATACCTGACATTAACAGTTAAGGAAGGCAAGGTTTATTAGCTCACAATTAGTGGAGATTTCAGTCCATACTGAGCTTGCTCCGAGGCAGAGTGGAGCATGGCAGAGGGTAGCAGTTCATGGAGGTGGAAAGCAGCAAAGAGCTAAGGGGAGGAGCAGCAGCTGCTGCAGCTAGCAAGCCTCTCTCCCTTCCTTTTATCGTATTGAGTCTATCTGTTCCAGGTTGGGTGTAGCACTCACACTGGTAATCCCCATGTTGGATCGTGAATTAATCACAAACTCTAAGAGCCACTCTAATGACTACATGAGGCTTAGGAGGATGGGGACAACCAGACATGAACCATAACAGTGCAGTAACAGCAATTTGAGAGGTTTGGGAATATATTTTATTAAATCACAATTGCATAAATGTGTCAGTTTGCTTATTCTAGAAAGAACAGAGAAATCACCAGCAAAATAAACTCACTAGTTTGTCAATTTGTTCATTCAGCAATGCAGCATAAATTTAGTAATGAGTTTTCTTTAAAAATCTATTTTCTTCTGGGTATTGAGGATAAAAAGGCATGCTCTCTGACATTGTGCAGTTCAAATTATGCAGCTATTTAGTGAAAAAAGAAATGAAATTTGGTAACAAAGTTGGAAGCTATAAATTGTGCTACAAAACAAACCAATGGGTTTCTAGGAAAAAAATCACTGAAAAGTCAGTATTTAGTTGTTGGAGAATTTAAGATGCAGCAAGTATTACAAAAGAATATTGAAGGACATGGCCAGGCACAAGAAATGGACAGGCATAAGCAGAATACACGGGTGCCCTTCTCAGGAGGACCACCTGTTTGCGTCTTCCATACCACAAAATATAGTAGCATGGGTAATTAGAGAAGATGCAACAGGAGCCTTGTCAAACTTTTCTTGATTCTCATAGAATGTGATAATCCTGACTTGTGAGCCGAAATGAAATATGACTAATCAGTTATTGCTATTTATTTTGTTTGTTTTGTATTATCAAGATAAGCATCTTAGGATTTTTTGAGACAGTTCAAACTGGCCTTGATTTTACTGCATGGTCCGGAGTGGCTTGAACTTGATAGAATCCTCCTGAGTGCTGGGAGTGGAGTTGTGTGTCACCATGCACAGCCACATGTGTCCTAAGATACATTTATCAAAATTTTCACTGCCTTCTGTTTCACCTACATCCTGCTGTTTTTGAACCTTTTCAGATTACATGCTTTTCTTGTATTTGCTTAAAATCATTGTAACTTTAAAACTTGGAGAAAGAAATACTTGCACTTAGGTAAAGAAATCCCTGATACATAATCAATGCTACAGATAACTGCAAAATTCTAGCATTGTAGATTTCCTGTTGGAGTTACACAGATGGAAATCAGCTTGTCACTGTTATGACTAGGAAACTGAATAATGAGTAATACATGACAGCATGATTTTAAATATTTGTTTATAGGCAGCACCACTCAGTGATCTTAAAGAGGAAGCAAATAAATGAAAGAAATGATATAATTACTCATTTATTTGGAAGTATTTCTGGTCATTCACAAAAGGAAGAAAAGATCAACAATGTCAAGTTTCAGTTTTCAAGGACCTTTCTATCAAGAATTTCTAAGGAAAAATGACACTGAGAAGAGAGCTGCCAAGAAAAAGTACTGGAAAAATTTACAGAGAAATGATATCTTGCACACCTGTAAAACCATCATTCTGATGATGTCATGAGCTTCCTTTTAAGCAGAAAATATTGCTAAAAATAAGCCTGGACTCAGAGAAAGACACATTTGTGAAAATTTATAATCTAATAAATGTCAGGCTTGAAACATTCTCTATCCCTCCCTCTCTATATTTTTTGTATATATATTTTCGCACACACACACACACACACACACACACATATATATATATATTTGAATATATATTTAAAGTTCCAAGGTGTAATTCACCTTCAAAATTTAAAATCGGTTGAACTTTGAAAAATCTACTAATTATACAGTCATTTCAAGAGATGTGGGGAAAGCACCTGATAAAATATAAAACATTTAATATCTCATAATAAATATCCACCAATTAGAAATTGGTATAAATCTCCCTCTGAAGGAAACCTCTATGGGAACTCATTAGCAACAGACTTTAAGGTAAAGGACCCAGTGGTTGTTGTGCCCTAATATTGAAAACAAAGCAGAAATGGTCATTCTTACCATTTTGCAAGGAGCTTCACCCCACATGCAATAAGAAAAGTAAGGAAGTGAAGGACATTAAGATTAGAAAGCACTAGGCAGATGCAGGGATGGGGTGCTGATATGGGACTGAGACTGAGCGAGGTGGCTCGTGTGCCCATAAACACAGCGCTTGGGAGGCTGAATGCAGGAGGACCCCTATGAATCTGATCTGCATAGTGAGAGCTGTAGACCTGAACTAAATGAAAACAAACAAACAACAAAGCAAAAACAAACAAACAAAAAATGAATTTCCTCTGATGAATGTGATCATTCTGTGTCTCTAAAAAGTACCAGTAAATTAGTTAATTAAAACAAAAGATTGGAAAGTAAGCAGTAAAGACACAATTATTCTGAATGATGCTGAATAAAAAGAAAATGCTACATACACAAGAAAAAAAATCTAAAAAAGTAAGTGAATTTCACGATGTTGGAGTATATTTCCTAGGGGCTGGGGAAATAGCTCAGTGAAATAAGCGCTTGCTTGGAGTATATTTCCTAGACATCAGATTTTACTAGTCTTCTATATACTAGCACGAATAATGGAGAAATACAATTTAAATCAAAAGCATACAAACTTGTCATTCATATGGGAAAATTTAAAGATATATTTATATATTTAATAATATAGATCAGATTTTTTATTCAAAATTATAAATTATTGGTAAAACAAACTAGAGAAGACTTTAATAAACTGAGAGAGAAAACGGTGATGGGATTTAAAGCCTTAACATGGTTAAGAAGTTCATTTTCCAATATAAAATTCCAGTGCAAACACCACAGGATATTTTGCAGAGAATTATTGGAGTGAAAACAAATTTGGAAAATTTATATATTCTGATTTCAGTATTGATTTAAAAAATAATAAGAACCACCAAATATGATATTTTTTTAGAAATCTATGACTGCATAAATCATTAGGACACAGTGAAAAATCTAAAGATGAGCCACACTTACATGGCAAATTGTTTTCAATGATGAGTGTAAAGCAAATAGAGAGAAAGTCTTTCTAGGAAACCCACACAGCTTGTCTTGTTGTGCTCAGAAAACAGGAATAAATTAAATTTTAGTGTGCTGATGGACTGAATGTGAAAGTTAAAATAATAAAATACATAGAAAATAATACCATTTTTAACCTTAAGTATAAAAAAATCTTCAATGGAAAATATAAAATGAAAATACAAAAATAATATACATCTCATCAAAATAAAAGTGTTTTTGACAGAAGACATAAGGAAATACATGAGCTTACAAATTGCAGACAAAAAAGTAATTTTCATAGATCTACCTGGTGAAGGAAATCTCTATATACTGAAGAAACAACCCTTGTGATTCCACAATAACAACCACAAAAAGACACACCCATAAAAGTGTGTGAACAATACGAATAAATAATTTTAGAAAAGATCTATGAAGATTCAATAGGCAAGAAGAAAAATCTAAAATCACTTATTGCGAGAGAAACAAAATTAAATATCACACTATGGTACAGCTACATGTCATTAAAAAGGCTAATATTATGTCTGGTGCCAAAAATGTTAATTGGGGATTGAGGAGATAGCTCAGTAGAATAAGTCCTTGCTTGGCAAACACAGGACCCAGAGTTCAATCTCCAGTACTGCAAAAATAAAAAATAAAAAAGTCAATTGGTTTATAGAGAAATTTTAACTTACTATATGACTGGGGCCATTCACAATCGCTGTGAAAATCAGTATGAAAATTCCTCAGAGAACTAAAACCATATCCACTTCATGGGACAGAAATTTGATCCTAGCTGTTTTTGCAAGAAAATTAATACTCACATCCATAAAAAAGAACTACGAAAATGATTATAGCTCCTTGCTTCACACGGGTCTTGATGATGTTAAATGAAACTGGGATCGAGATAAAAGAGCAGAACAGATTTTATTTAGTACCTAATAGAGGAGAAAGACCTGGGCCCCTCTTAAAAATTCAAGCCAAGGTGGCAGTGTTTCTGCAGGAAGCCTGGAGCAGAAGGGAAAGAAAGAGGCTTAATGGAGAATCATTAAACTTTGACCTGCATAGTTATTCTCAGGCCAGCTGTATCATTAACTGAAAATTACCAATGTCAGGATTCTTCTTCCAGAATGCTGGGAAGACAGGCTGTGTCTTTCCTGATGATTAAGTTTCAAAGGAATTGTTTTCTAATTTAAGAAAAATCTTAGATCTGGAGATGGCTCAGTGGAATAAGCGCTTCCCTGGCAAGCACAATGACCTGAGTTCAATCCCCAGTTCCACAAATAGAAAAAAAAAAAAAAAAAGAAAAATCTTTGAATTATGGAAAGAGACAGTGTGTTTGGGTGCGTGTGTTGTATGTGCATGCGCACGCACGTGCGCGTGTGTGTGTTGTAAGGCTCAAAGGGAAAGAAGGAGCTGCAATTCTAAGTTTAGTAAATGCTTTTAGTAGGATGTTGATTATTAGATGTTGAGTGAAACAACATTCAATTAAGTTAAGTTCCCTTGGCTGAATGGAGTTTTTCAAGTTTGGTTTATTTTTTAATAGTTTAGTATATTTTAATAGCAAATTCATAGGAACAGCACAGAAGACAGACAATATTAAAAATATAGCACACAAATTAGAATAGAATGCATTATTGGAATTCACTATGCGATAACTATGCTATAGACACTACGTAGTTGGCCTCAATAAGAATTTATTTTGCAGAGACTTTCAGATCTTGGAGGGGTGACTCTCATCTCTGCTGCTCCTGAGAAAGCGATTTGTGAAATGAAAGTAGAAGAAGAGCACACTAATAAATGCGGCACTCTGTGTGGCGGCCTCAGAGCCACCTTAAGAGACAGCATCTCAATATGGCCCTGCTATTCACAGGGAGAGGAGTGCCAGGAGTTGGTGTTGACACGAACATAACATTCATGTCACCTGCTACAATAGGAGAAGAAATAGTAATTACAGCAAATATTTTGAAGCAAGGAAAGGCACTTGCCTGTGTGGAAGTGACCAACAAGGCCACAGGAAAGCTAATAGCGCGAGGAAGACACACAAAACATCTGGGAAACTGCGCGGGGCTGAAGGAACCCAACAGCAAGCATCCAGCGTAAATTTGATTTCAACACGTTTTCAGAATAAATGAGCAGAAGCAGAAATAGCTAAGGAATATGGTCTTTGGGGATAAAGACCTACAGACCAAGTATGGCAGAGCTGAGGTGGGAGTGGACTGGATTTTTCACTTTCATTTTTTAATCAATTCATGACAGCTGAAAGAAAAAAGTTCTGAAGTGTTTTGAAAATAGGTAAAGCAAAAAAGCCAGCAAGGCCACTCTAAGATCACCCTAAAATTAAGTCCAGTGTGATGCTAAAGGAGAAATATAGATCGATGGCTGACTGTTCAGATTTCCTTGTCTAGACTGAGTAGCTTATAAATAAACTTCTCAAGCTTCTTCCAGCCCTGGTGAGGGGCTTCCTGGTTCACTGATGGCACCTTCCCCGTGCAACCTTACATGACAGAGCAAAAGGGGGCACTTAGGGCCACTGTGCATGCCTTCTGAGGACCCCACCTAGCTAGAGCCATCCCCTTAGTGTTACAACTTTGGGGGAACACTAAATATTATTATCCATAGCAGCAGCAGCCAGTTCTTAGTAAGTCTTTCCCAGCTGCAAAATGCCTTACCACATTTCCATTTCATTTAGATTATCAAACTTCAAAATAGATAATCTGCTATAGCCCATATTAGAAAATTACATTGTGCCATAATTACTTAAAATAATAAAGTGTGATACAAAATCACATTAAAAAAAGAAATTTATTTTACAAAATTCCACTGTATGGAAGAAAATTTACAGATTTATTTGCTTATAAAGTTCAGCTGCTGAAAGGTGTTCACTGAAAGATTTCAACTTGCATTAATATTTCACAACTTATATTTACACATCCTATATTTTATTAAAAATTTATGCAAAGAAGAAAATGGAAAAACCATTGATGCTCTTTTTTCTGTTTTCCAACTTTCAATCCTTAAGTATCTTTTGATGACATTGAATCTAATATTTGGAACTACAAATAACAGGAAAATATTTATTGCTTGAGAAGGAAAAATTTCCACACACAGTAGATTCTTAAGCATATCTCCACATGTGCAGCATTGTAGCTAGAGGTCATGGGCATAGTTTTTTCCCATTTAGGTAGTAAAGAGGTAGGTGTTTTCAAAAGACACACTTGATAGTCTTTCTTTTGCCCCCTCAACAACACCAATATCATTGAAGTCCTAAGGAATTACTCCCAGAAACCAGGAGAAAAGTTTGTAGTCAGAAGTTCTGTGGACACCTGATGGTCTAACTGCCAGAGGCCCACAGTACCAGGCCTATTATGAGGTCAGTTGTCTCCTCCAGTAGAGGGAGTCTTCTTGCTTTTGTAGCAAGTTGCTTCTTGGGATCTTTCAGTGGATACATTTGCAGGCAGTCACCTTGATGCCAGCAGTAGTATAGAAACCTCCTTTCTCCCACAGCTGTGGGGTCTCTAATCTAAATTGTATTATTAACGATCCCAGGAATGATGACTGGAGTTACTGTGGGGACTGAGCCATAGGTTGCTAGATGTCATGCTAGACTTTGGTCCTAACTTTGCTTAGAGAATTGAATAGGGTAACTGCATTCTGAGAAACTTGTGATTTTTCAACTCCAAACAAGAAACAGACTAAATATCTCAGGATATGACAATGGATATGCAACATTGCTCTGTTCATACAATGGGACAAATTCCCCAGTAATAAAACCAAATAAAGTTACTACACATGACCACATGAAACAAATTAGGTACCAGAGTACATTATAAGTGCTTCCTTTAGCATAAAGTTCTAGAATACATGCAATTAATGTACCATGAAAAAAAGAAGTCAAAATAGTTTCCCTGTGGAACAAAAAGTATCCTGGATGAGGTAAATCCTGTCCCAACTCTTAGAGCACCCTCCACACAGGTCTGTGATTTCTGTTAACCAGCTCTTTCCTATGAGTGCCCCTATTATAGAACTTCCTAAAGCTATCTTTCAAAGTTACCTTTAGTCAGTGTTTAGGGGTCCAAATTGAATATTGATTTCACTGAGTTCAATGGATATATTTCCAGGAAATAATTCCCAGGTTCCACAACAATCTTCTCTCAAAAACAAGAAGATGTGAGATCTTTTTTTTTTTTTTTTTTTTTTTTTGCCTGGGGAAGTTACTGAATTGAACAGTTTTATGTTCCCAACAATAACACATATTCATTAGAAACCATCTTAAAGGGTACATCCATGACATACACAAAATTTAGAAATAATTAAAACATAGATACACACATTTCACTTCAATAATGGAAAAAAGAAATTCAAGACTGGAAAACCCTGAAAAATTTAATAAACCCCTGTAGTTCTCTTGCTGAAATACATAATCTTAGAAAGAAAAATTTAATGTCTAAAATAAAATACATGCTTGCATAAAGTATTTGAAATTATAAGATTTGCCAGTAAAATTTTAGTAAATATATACATGTAAGTATTAGAAAATCATACAAACTTTAAATTAAAAATAGAAAGTTCTTCCTACAGCATGACACCAAATTTTTTTAATTGTATGTATTAGATGTTATCACCTTGATGAAATTAAACATATAAAAACATTCCCTTGCATTCTGAATTTCACTTTATTTAGAAAGAAATGCTGATTTGTCACATTTTTTCAAGTGAAGTAAAAAATGAATGCTCACTAGCTGAGAAGATGTCTAGGCAGGGCAGCTTAGCCCTTTGAGGTGTCCACGAGGAGAAGAAATGACAAGACTGCACCTGGGAATGGAAGCCTGAAACACTCCATTCGTTTCACTACTTTAGCAGCCTGACAAATGCAAGGGTTTCCAGGCCATTAGTTAGGCAAATGTTATCTTTCTACTCCTTTCTGCTTTTTCTACTTGTCTGAAGACTTAGATCAAGAACAGACAACTATTAAACATCAGGACACTGCTAATTACAACATGAAAGCTCCCATCTAGTGTGACTCTGCAGCAAATTGTCACCAACACATGTCATGAACACCTCATACCCCATCCACTTGACATAGTCCTGGGGATTCTTTATTTTCAGTTATCTTTTTTACTTTCTCACTGGATGCTATTTTTAAACTGAGTAAGCTAGCAAACACCAAACTTTGCAAGGTAATTGATCTCCTCTACACTGGCCTTCAAACTCTGAATTGACATTTTTCATTCATCTTTCTCTCCAGTTGGCCTCTCAGGCATTATTGGAATTGCTTGTTTTCTGAACTCTAAATGCAGAATCATTAAGAAACCAGCCCTAGGTTTTTCCTCTGACCCCTGTCTCTCTTTTAAAATTAGATCACAGTTTTTAATGACTGGAAGGTGGACTGCAGAGGCTGCAACAGAGGCAGAACACAGATGCAAGCCTCCTCCACTCTTCAATGTGCTTTTTGTTAGTTAGAGGTATACCTTTTTATATGAATGGAAGTCACTGATCTTATATATCTTTCAATACATTTGCTTGGTGGGAGTTCAAACAACCTGCAGAGCTATTTTGAGGACAATATGTTTTCCTGGGGTATTTCAAAAGCATCAACTCAAAAGACCTAAATCAATAGCAACAATAACAGAAAAACATGTATGTCACTTTCTCGTGATGGGAAAGTCTCAGCTAAATAGGCTGTGCCATATATGGGTCCACTGACTCTTTACTTAGTTAAGATCCCCTTAAAAGTAATAAAACAGAAGGAAACACCAACTTCCAACCTCAGAAAAAATTCCCAAAGGGGATATCAGTGTCCAGTTATAAACTAAATGGTTTCCTACTTGGGCTTTTTCTGAGATACTTCCCTTGTGCCAAGTGCTTAAATTCATATGGTCTAATTTAAGACATAAAGAACACCATCTTTGTAGTTGATTCTAATTTGATAGAATTATAATGATTCTAACTTGATATAAATGTTTACAGGTTAAATACATTGGCAACCCATTAATAGAAGATACTTGGACAAACCTACATTCAATGCTAATTGAAAAATCATGAATTAATGTAGATTATATCTATCAAAATATTAACAGACATTCTTAAGTCTGTGAAGGTATGACCACTTCCCTGAAAAAAAAAAAAAAAAAAAAAAAAAACAGAAGTAGTATTATCTTGATCTAAAATCTAAGAGAAGCCTGGCACTTCCTTAAGCACAGTAGCTTCCACCCACATCTCTGTCTACTCTGCTATGCTCTCATTTACTTTTTAAATGTTTATAAATTCTGTCCTCATTTTTCACAGCACAGAGAAGCATGAATCTCTCTCAGTACAGTTTGCCCCAATGACACCATTCTCCAAATTATAGATCAAATCTCAGTCGACAGGATGTAACAGCAATAACTCTAGTCGACTTCACTGTTCTTTAGCCCGCAAATCATTGTAAGGTGCATGAAAGGATTCATGCAAACATTGCTTTCAAGCCAAAGCTTGCTTGATGGTAACTGAGTGTTCAGTGTTCAGTCCACTCACTTACAAGAAAGTGCAGCCAGAAAGTGCAACCACAGGTGAACTGAACTGTGAGATACTAGAAAGTCAATTTAAATCCAACAGAAAAGTCATTACAGAAGAAATTACTGGTCTTTTTTTTTTTTGGTATTTGGCACAGAGTCTCACTATGCAATGGGACTCATAGTGATCCTCCCACTTTTAGCTTCCCATGTGCTGGGATTACAGATGTGTGCCACTACGCCTGGCCTCCATGGCAAGCTCTGCTGGTCAGCACTGCATGTGGTGCCAGAGATCAAACATTGGTCCCTGTGCATGCCTGAGCAGGTGCTTCATTCCCTCAGCCGTCTCACTGGCCCTGAAATTGCACATCTTGATGATGTTGGACTGGACATCGAGCAGCCAAAGGAAGTTTGAGGAAGATGAATTCATTAACATTTCTAAAGAAATTGTTTGTGATGAAAACAGATACATTTTCAAAGAAAATGTTAATGACAAAATTTTCATTGAACCAACTCTTACACAATATTAAGAAAACAAGAACTAGGGTTCTGAAAATTGATGTGAATGTACAGAGCTCTAACAATTTCTGTAAGCACAGGGAGAATACTTTCTTCATACCCTAGGCTATACAAATAGAAGAAGGTAAACACTCTTCAGAAAGATTTTTAAAGGAAATAAAACATTTTAATTTTCTAAGTTTCTAATTGTTTAGTGTATTAAATATTAATTTTACTCTCTTAAAATTTTAGTATGGAAAGCTAAATGTCATTATACTGAACATATATTCTTTCCTTCTTGTCTCTATGGCAAAAGGACTCTCATAATTGAACAATTACGTCAACAATCATTTCCGGGAAGATTTCCACACTTACCATTTGGCTCTGAATCTTTCCTGTGCTGTAGTTGTGTGACTCAGTTCCTGATCCTCTGTTGTCCTACCTCACTTTATGCTTGTAGCTACTTCTGATGGGGGTTGCAATGCCAAAAAATGTTCCCTGTATAATATTGAATTGCACTCTGAAATACTAATGAGAAAATTTGTAAATGCCAAAGAGGAAGAAATATGAGATAACTGTACATAATGTCTATAAGAAGAAATATAATAATAATTGGAAACTTCAGTACCTAACTTATAGTATTTGGGATAATAAATACAACATCAATTAGGAAATACAAGATTTAAACAAATATATAATGTATAGGCCAGTCAGATTATTGCTGAGTAGACATAATATTAAGCATGATGAACATATTTCTTAAAATCATTTTATAAGAAATAATTATATTAGGCAATAAAAATCTTACTACATTTAAGATTGAATGATACTAGAAATGAACACCAGAAGAAAACTTCTAAAATTCACCAACACATAGAAATTAGACATAACATTAGGACTTAAGGAATATATACTCAAAGAAACCAGAAAGCATTTCAAAATAAATGAAATTAAAATACAATATAGCAAAATGTATGTAATGTCAAAGAAATGAAATAGTTGTAAAGATTGGTAAAATAACAAAGAAATCAAGCAACAATTTCATTGCACACATTAAGTAACTAGAAAATTAAGTATCTAAAGCCACAGGAAGTAAAAGAGAAATAATAAAAAAGATAAAAATAAAATATGAATAGGAAAAAAACTGAGGAAAACATCAAAACTCAAGATGAGTTCTCTAAGAATATAACAAAAATCTAGATAGATGAAGAAAAAGATTTAAGAGTCAACAACATCAGAACTGGAAGAAAAAATATTAGCTGATTTTCCAGAAATAAAATTATCATAAAAGATAATTATAAACATTTATGTGCAAAAATCCTAGACAATTAGAAGAAACTGAAAAATCCCTAGAAACACATCTTGCCAAGATTGTCTCAAAGAAGTATATTGTTAGACCTACATTTAACAATAATGTTTAAATAGCAATGCAAAATGCTCCAAATAGAAGTGCAAGACCCTAGGACTTTACCGATAAACTTTATGAAACATTTAAATAATTAACACCAATCCTTAGCAAATTCTGGCTATATTTGAAAGTGAGGGAACAGCACTAAATCCATTATATTAAGGTAATTTGATTATAAACTAGGATAAAGTGGTAAAAAGAAAGGAAAAAATCAGATTAATAATCATTACAAATATGAATAAAACATGAAAATATTAGTAAACAATTCAATAATATATTTCAATGTACACTCCATGCCAAACATGAGTTTATTTCTGGATTACAAGGTATTCTGTCCTATGAAAACTACTCAGAGCAATGTGCCACATTTGCACAATAAAGGAAAATATACAGGGGATCAGCCTAATCGATATAGAATAGTGTTTCACAAGATTCAATACCTACTTTTACAACTTTTCTTAATGATGATGTGGAATTTTTACCCTAAGAATTTTAACTAGAAGAAAAGTGTCATTTAATTTATAAAAGCAAAATGAAATGACTTCTTTTCCACAAATATTTTAACGCAATAAGGGCTGGAGAGATAGCTCAGAGGGCTAAAACACCTGTGTAGACAAGGGCAGGGACTGGGGTTCAATCTCTAGCACCTCACATCTTCCTGGCTCTGCCCCAGAGCTCAGAGCTGGCCACTGAGTCCAGACATGCCTGGAATCCCAGTGCTGATGAGGTCAAAAGCAGAAGGATCCCTGGGAGTTTGAGCAGCATGGTGAGACTTTGTACCAAATATATAAAATTAAGAAAATTAACACAAGAATTAAAAATTCTAAAGATTCCATACTGTTATATACAAAAAACTCAATATCTAAAGAATTTAGTAAGGAGCCAGAGAGATGAATCAGCAGAATAAGTGCTTCCCTGGCAAGCACAAGGGCCTGAGTTCAATCCCCAGTTCTACCAAACAAAAAAGAATTTAGTAAATTTCAGAATATAAAATCAATGTACCAAAATATTTTTTTTCTATAAACTAGCAGTGAGCAAACAAAATAAAATTAAGAAAACAATTAAAATAAATCAAAATAGTATTTAGAAATAAATGGAAGCAAGTAAATAATATATATGTACTGAAAACTATAAAACATCACAAAAGGAAGTTGAAGACATATGTAAATGAAAAGATTTCTTGCATTCTTAAAATGTAATTAAAGGTCAAGTTAATGTGGTACTAAAAAAATGTGCATAATACATATAAAACTATGATAAAATAGACTGCAGTAAAACCTCTCCCAAATGATCAGCTGATTTGGGACATGGGGTTCAAAAATGATAAATGGAAACAAGACCATCTGTCTTGAAAATGGGCCTAAGAAAACTTGATAACTTTACTGGGGAAGGAGACTCTAAATGACAGTCAAAAATTAATGCGAACAGATTCAGCAAACTAAGTAGAAGGAACTAAACTGTAAATCTCTAAATTCCTAAAAGAAAATGTGGTTAATAATTTTTTGTTGTACAGAAGTTCACATTTTTTTCTAGGCTATAACATGGAAAGGATAGGCAACAGATTAAAAGCAAAACAAAACAAAACCCCACAGTTGACTTCATTGAAACTGCAATGGTTGGTACATAAATAACACTATCAACAGAGTGAAATTGCTGCACAAATGCATCAGAAAATGTGTTCAGGGTACATATCTGGCGGGAGAGTCATAACCAGAATACATAACAGACCTGTAAATCAACAAAAAATAATCAATGTGGTTTAAAAGTAGACAAAGAATTTGAGTAGATATTTCGCTAGAAAGAATGTATAGACGTTAAACAAATCCAAAATGAAATTCCTTTATACTTATTACGATGATTATGATAGGAGACAAGAGAAAGACTGATAAGACAGACAGAAAGAGATAGGAAGAGAGACAGAAACAGATACAGAGACAGAGGGAGACAGAGAGGAAGAGAGATAGTGAGAGACAGAGAGAGATGGAGAGACAAAATGAGGGATGCGGGGAAAGAAAGAATAATGCAGCTATTGTGAAAAAATCATATTAAAAACATCTTCAAGAGGCTGGCAAGATAGCTCAGCAGTCTAAAGCACCTACTTAGGCAAGCTTAGGCTCTAGCAGGGACCACAGTTTGATCACTAGCACCACATTCCTTGCTAGCCCCACCCTCAGTGCAGGCTGAGCCAGCCACTAACAAAAAAGAAAAGTCTTCAAGAAACTCATAATGTTACCCTTTGATCCAGTAATTCTATTTCTGGGTTTATATGCAAAGGGGCAGGAAGAGATTCCAACAGGTTTGTGTGCACCTATGTTAATACCAGCATTACTTGCAATAGCTAAAACAGGGAAGCCCACCAGGTATCTATGTAAGAATGGATGGATGAACAGAACTTGTTATGCACATGCAAACAGACTTTTATACAAACAGGAGAAAATTTTGATAGATACATGCTAGAGTACGTATGAAGCTAAAATATATTGTGCTATGTGAAAGAACCAGTCACAAAATGATGAATATTTTATTGTTTTGCTACAAGTAATCTCAGCAGTCAAATTCATGGAACCAAAATACAATCGTGATTCCCAGGGCTGGGGAATGGGGAGTTGGTGTTTAACTAGGACAAAGGCATCCAAGTAGAGCTATTAATAAAAATAAGTCTTAACGTGCAAGATCAGCAAAACAAAACAGAAAAAACAAAAGACCTATAATGTCTTTTCTAGATACTGTTGGGAAATTACCATTTGGAAGTGGACAACCAAAGAGTGTGGGATGCAAGAGATGAGAAACTGAAGGTCAAAGCTGGGTAATGTAGCACCCAGGAAAGCAGGGTCGAGGTGTTGTGAAAGCAGGGTGCTGTGAAAGCAGAGCAGCATCCTGGGCAGCTAGTAAAGGTGGAAAGTCCTGGGTACACAACAGACATCTTTGGGAACACTACATGAATAGAGCATCAGACATGTATGTAGTTCTTTTGAACAAACACTGATAATGTGCTAAGAATGCATAGAAATTTTTTAATAATCAAAACTACCAAGTGAACATAGCAAAACACTATCAAGTAAATGAAGGAAAGCAAACAACTGTATTTTACTGCAGAGCTTGGTAAATAGAATAGTGATAGACATAAAAAATAATAAAGCTTTTTTTCCCAAAATAAAAATATTACATTTGAAAGCATATAGTAAATAACAAATATGTAAATGTTTGTATAAAAAATGTAGATTTCGTATGGGGTGGACTGAGAAGCTTTCAAAACAAAAACAACATTTGCACTGGCTTTAGAGACACAAAGATCAATCTGAAAATGGGATCAAAGACAACGTTTTGGCCCACAGCATGCATGGCTGTGGTGGAAGCTCGCCGAAGATCTTCTGGCAGACATTTTTCAATTTCTCCCTATTGAAAATGCAAGCAGTTCTTGAGCCTTAGATTTAGGGGAAAGATTTTTGTGAACTGAATACAGACAGTGATTTGAAGTAATTACCTAAGAAAGTAGAAGAGGTGTGGATTTGTAATGACAATAGCAATAAACCAACTGATGGACTTGCTTTTGATTTTTAAAATTGTCTTATTCTAGCATATCCATGTGTGTTGTTAGCTAGCATAAAGCCAAATGACTAATGCTATCTCTCTTTTTATCTTAGCGTCAACTCCTCAACATATTTTTTCCCTACTGCTCACGCTGTTGGGTTGAAGTATCCCTGAAATTCCATGTCAAATAGTTGACCAGAATAAACAAGATAGCCAAAGTCTGTCTAATCACAATCACATTCAAAAATAAATTTGAAATTAATTATTCTGTGAAGTCCCAGGACCCTAACCTGCTGCCAAGTAAGAAATTGCTTGACATACTTTGGATTGTCCAGAATGGGTGCAACTTCTGTCTGGGATAAGTGATATTTCTAAAATGTTTCTGCTTAATTGCTCTTTGATCTTATAATTTTTCCTTCATCTAATTCCAGCAATTTCAGGTCCATTCACCAAATCTGGTATATAAATACTCAGCATGTATTAGTTCCCCCTTACTTTGCTTTTGCAATTCTTTTGTTATGTTTATAAAAACAAAAGTAAAACCATACAGGAAATTTAAAATTTCTCTGTTAGCCTCCAGATTCCTGGAGACTAAATTCTCTCTTTATATCAACTAGTTTTGCAACATGACACATTTCTCAATAGATCTAGAGCTGACAGATAGAGGTCATATTGACCTCTTCTGTTCTAATAAACGCATTTGTTTATAAATTCTTGTTGCTAAGGATAGGTGAAAATGTTCCATACTCAGTTACAGGGAGGAAAAAATTTCTCCTTTTAAAATCATGCATCACAAAACTTCTATTTAGTTATTCACAGCAGGAAACTCAGTAAAAATTATTTAAAGCACATTTATTCAAATCAGCTCAGCCTACCTCTGCGAGAAAGTTGTTGTATAAAGGAAACAGTTCTTCTAATTAAATCTAAAAACTCTACAGCTGTGAAACTATAAATTTTTATCTATGCTAGCAGTAGCTTTAAAAGTGACTCTAAATTAAAATATTAAGCCCCCACAACACAACAAAAGACTTAAAACTTTCATAAAGTGGATCAGTTGGTTTGGACCTTTCTAGGTAGACTGCTGACCTTGGTTCACTTACTCTACCTCAGAATGAGGTATTTATTACTTGGTTTTATGCTATATGCTCTCTCTTTTTATGAACTAGTTTCATAACATAACTCAAATATAAAAGAACTTACTCTCAGAGTTTTCACATTTTTTATTTCTTACTTGATTGTAAAATAAGTTATTCCTGATACTCCAATTACAACAAACACCATCTGGTCCAATGATAAATAGCTAAATCTATTACATGCATGATAGGAAAATCTACTTCTAGTTCCTAAGATATGGATTTCATTCATGTTCAAATATAGATGTCCAATATCAATCATGGCTGTTGTTTTCTACTTAAGCAGAGAAAAATATCCACCAAATGCATTCATTTCCAGAAAATGATCTACTTCTTCTAAACTAGAATGGTAAATAGCTACTTTAGAAGCCCAAAAACCCTAGCAAGTGATTAGAAGTTACTATTGCTAATTTATTCTTGTGAGTTGTAGACTCTTTGATAAATTTTATCATTTTTGTAAAGCTTTTTGTTATTCAAAAGTCAAAGATTACTTGAAGAGTATTTGAAAATCTTTACAGGATTGAGTTCCCTTCTTTAAATGATCTTGCTTATGTTGCATGAAGCAGTTTGTACCTAGAAAATGATGGATCTTCTATCCTAAAAAACCTAAAAAAACACATGCTAAGAAGGTGAACACCGCCATGTGCACGCATGATCTCCGCCATGTGCACGTGCGATCTCCATGTGCACTCCAGTAAATGACTCCCAGTAAAACATGGTCTTACCTTGGCACAGTCAACCTACAAGGACCAGAGAAGTACTGCAGACCTTACAAAAGAACTATGGTGCACACGTGGAGATAGATATGTTTAAAAATGTGCTATAGATCTTCCAACATATCCTTTCCTTTGGGACAAAGATTAGTAAAAAATCCACACACAGTGGATGATGAAAATATGCTGGTTTGTTATTCTAGTTAATTACAACAACATTAAGAAATTTTATCTTTGCAAAATTTTATTATCTTTGCAACATTTTATTACCAATCACTTATCAAATACAGGTACTACAATAATTTTACTCTAGCATGGCATCCTCATATAATTCTCATATCTAAGCAATATATTCCAATATTCTCCTTCAGAATTATAGAAAACAATTATCTTACTCTACTGGATATTTCCTTTTACAACACCAACACTTTTCGTTATTGAAAACTACTCTAGGACAAATTTTCAACAGTTATATATTTTAGGGCTAGCGAGATAGCTCGGCTGACTAAGCACCCACTTAGGCAAGTACAGGGACTGGGATTTGATTCCCAGCATCACATGAAATGCCAGCCTGGACCCAGCCATGCTGAGCCAGCCACCAAGACCAGGTGTGGGAGGACTTGGTAGGAAGACCTCAGGAGGCTGCAAACAGGAGGATCACTATGAGGCTGAGCTGAGTAGTGAGACTCTGTATGAAATACCTAGAAAATAAAAAACATGTATATATTTTAAAATCTGTTTCTTTTGCAAATGGGTACTTTTACTGAATCTTTTCCTCCTATAAGTATCATAAAGTATCTGATAGCAGTTTATAATATAAACTATTTGGTACTCAATTTATTTGTTATTAATATTTCTTGCACTATAATTTCAAGGCAGGAATGTGATCAATAAGTAAGATCACAATTTTGAAATGAGAGATAATTTTGTTCCAGTTTGAGCACATTTTATTAACTTACATGTAAACTACAAATGTTTGTTACCTAACTCAGAGCATTGTTTTGAGGATGCAAGAACAGAGCAAGCATTTAGTGACTATAATTTTCCTCTTTCTCCAGAGGGCAAACTAATTTATCCTTTAAGGGCAGAATATCTTGGTCATATATTCCATGTTGGAAATGGCCAGTGGTGATACTCTTAACTAAAATAAAAGACAAAGTATTATTACTACTATTATTATTATTATTAATTTTGAAATAGGCTTTCACTAAATACTTCAGGCTGCTGGTCTTGAACTCATTATGTAGCTAATGCTGACCTCTAAGTCAGCCTCCCAGGTGTTTGCATTACAGGTTTCCAAGTGAAATTACTTAATTTCACTTCGAAGTGAAATTATTATTAGAATAATTATTAAAATAATTATTAAGGAGCTGGAGAAATAGTTGAGTAGAATAACCACTTCCTTGGCAAGCACAAGGGCCTGAGTTCAATTCCTGGTTCTGCCAAAACAAAATAAAATAAAATAATTATGAAATAATAAGTAAATTATCTAATTTACTTATGCTTCACTACATCTGAATATAGTGCAAAAGAAAATGAAAAGAATGAATGGCCCTTATGAATCTAAATAAAACAGACTCATCTTACATACTAGGTGACACAGGTGCTTATGCTGACTCTCCTTTGAGGTATACTGTAAGTCATATGCTACTACTGCATTAAATATTTGTGAAATACTATGTGGTCAAAATGGTAGGGCAACTTTAGAGCAAAGATATAACTAAACAATAATAGCTATCACTCAAAAAAAAAGAAAAGAAAAAAGGAAGAAAGCCGTAGTTGCATTCTGTATTTCTATGCAGCTATGGAAATAGAAAGACCAAAGAAACTCTATGTGGAGACCTTAGAGTACTGGAATAGGCCAACACACCACCTTACTAATGTCACCTAATGGCAACCCAGCGGCAAAGTCCAGAGCATCTGTGGAGGAGACAGCAGGCTCCACCTTATCCAGAAGAGGCCACACATTAGAGAATCGGGAGGGTGTGAGATGGTGTGAGAAAGAATTCCACCAAATTGGTTAAAGTGCATTTTGTCTTTTTTGTTTGCAATTGGCTAAATCCCTCAAAGGGGCAAACATTCATCCATAGGATGGGGGCAATGGGACTTAATTTATAGATAGATTTTGTATGAGGATAAGATTGAGACATATAATGCTCTCACCACAAATCCTGCACATTTTAATCTTTGATGGTAGTGTCAATGATTATTAATTATCATCACTGTTGTTTTCTTTCATACCATATTTATCCTAATATAGTTTCCAGCAAGAAGAAATATTTCTTTGTACTTACAATTAGTTATCTAAAGTGATCAAAGGGGTTGCCCTGAAGTTTCCCCTACTCAGCCTTCCTGTGTTGGGCCATCCCATGAGGAAATTGCTGGGGTGGGGTACATAAGCTGTTCTAAGAATTATACGGGGCATTGCTCTCTGCTTGAAGCAGGAATAGTGTAAGCCTAGATTCGGCAAGTGAATTGTTTTTTGCTACAACTGAGCTATATTTCTGCAGTGCTAAAGAATTCAAATTGTTCAGTTACAAGTTACTGTCAGAATGATGTAGAGGTCCTTGTATAAATTTGGCAAAATATGTATATCTTTCCTATAATCTGGAATGATAGAAAGTAGGAAAACATCCCCCAAATTCTCAAACTTTTTGAGATTACATTGTGTGCATAAATGTATACGTAGACTAGGATTTAATAAGATTGATGCTCTTACCTTTTAGAGTTCTGTTGCCTCCAGCCTCTGTTGATTCCTAACATTTGTGCTCATGTTGAATCCTTGGATGGATGCAACCAAGTGACTTTCAAATCTAGTCTTGCAAGTGTTTCAATGTCCACATTGAACACCTGGAGCGCTGTCTCTGAGGGAAGTCACACACACAGAGATGGTTAGAAATTGAGGCCTCCTGTCTACGTTTCTCTGTGTGTGCCCTCTTGAAAAGCATATCTAGCACCACAGAACCTGAGGTAATGAAAACTCCAGAAGACATTTGTCTGCAATTTCATGAGATATCCACTCCAGTAAGTCACATTGAAGTAACTGAACCAACGAAATTGTGGCAGATCATAGGTTTTTAATGCTGTTTTAATCCTCTCAGTTTCTGGGTGATTTTCTTTTACGATTTTAGCTAACTAAAACAGTTTCTCAGACTGTAGGTTATTTCTCTCCTTTTATTTGCGTGCGTTTCTTTTGTTAGCTCAGTTTTTTATTTGAATATCAAGCCAAATAATATGTAGTTTACAAGCATTTATGTTTTGTGTCCAGGTGGATGTGAAAATTAAATATCTCATTATGCCTCCAAAGCCTGATTTATGACCTTAAGTACTCAATAGATCTGAGTTGTCTTTTCTTACCTTTGCATAAAGGAAAAAATATTCATTTTCCTATGTATTTTTATATGTGAAAAAAATATTGCATGTATATCTTAGGTTCCCAGATATCACTACCAATGCGTAGTAGAAGGCCCATATAAGAAAATGGTGGAATACAATTCTACATAGCATGAAATTTTGGAGGATGTACTAGGTTGATACAAAGTAATTTATCCAAGACTGGATGTGGTGGTACACACCAGTAATCCCAGCACTTGGGAGGCTGAAAACAGGAGAATCATTATGAGTCTGATCTATATAATGAGATTCTGTAGCCCCTGTAGACCTTGTCTTAAATATATAAAACAGTAATTTATCCAAATGTCGTGGGTTAACTGCATTCTCAGGAGGATGCAATGCGAACCTTCATACCATATTTTTGTGTGATTCAAGTCACAAAAAAAAAAATTGAAAAATTATTCCAAAAAACCAGGTGTATACAGCAAGTAGAACAAATGGTGAATATGAATGTTAATAATGGGTACTGCTAAAAATACATAATGATGTATCTTGTAGAGACACAGTGAAGGAAGCATTTGAGGTGAAGAGTGTGACAGATTTACAACCACCTGGATGTTACATCTCCTGGATTGCTTATATCTGTTGCCACACCACTTGTTATCGTTCTTCTTTGTAGCATGACTGCTACAACACCAGTTTTCTGTTTCATCTTAGCATGAAATTAATTGTGAAGAGAGTTAAGAAATAAAGACCATTTCAGAATTTTCACTTGCATTGAATTTTTAGCTATATAACATCGATTGTTGAGCAGTCAGTTGTTGTTAATTGTATAACTTATGTTCTATCAAGTCCTCTCTAAATGTGAATTAACGAATGCTGATGCATTCTTCCTAGGGAAGATGCAGGGTCAAGGGACTTTATGTAATACATATTGGAATTAAGTAACCCATGCCTCACTGCCAACAGCACTTCATCTCCTGTGTGAACAACACTCAGGCTTGTGTTTCCTCTTCAAGACAAATCTCAGCTTTCTTGCAATTAACAACCCTAGAAAGCCCTTAAGCACTGAGTTTGTAGTCCACTTAAAACAGTAAACATAAAAATGCACAACAACATGAAAAACATGACACTAAATACTCTGTAAGGACAAACAAGTTCTGATTTAAGTATGAAGCAGAAATAAGAACACAGAGTTTTGCCTTGTTTGCCCTCAGATTGGAATATGTTCTTCAGAAAATAGATATGTTTTGTTGTTCTGTGTATGTCAGGGATGACCACAAAAGCACTGAATCAACTTTGGGATTGAAAATAAATTTTAATTAGCAGATAGCTTCACAAATACTGAGTGTATAAATAATGAGACTAAACTTTACTCAAGTGGTGGTCCTGGTGTTTTGCGCATACCCAGAAGGTGAGCTTAAGCATTTATCAAATAAGAGAATATAATTGATCTTAGCACTAAATATTTAACATCCAGTTCAATAAAAGTAGGATACTCCACAATAAAAGCAAGCACATAAATTGCATTCATATATATTAATTCTTTTGTTTTTAATATTTTTTAGGAAAGGTCTACAGGGTATTCATGGTCTCACCACTAGATCAGACTCATAGTGATCCACCTGTTTACAGCCTACCAAGGGCTGGGATTATAGGCATGTGCCACCACACCCAGTCTCAATTGCCATCTCAGTGTACCCTGGGGGTAGGGCTGGCACAGCAGGCCCTATATTAATTCTATACCATTCTTTTAATTTCTTATTTGATAAAAAAGAAAAATACCATATTAATTCACATTGGAAATTCATGCAACTTTGAAATAAATGTTATATATTATTTTTCCAGCTCCCAGATAATCCAATAACTATCTGATTTAATTCATTGTTAGTAGTCATGAGGGGGAGCATGTTCTATCAGAAACAGGATTTAAGTATAAACTGTTCAGGTATTCTCCAAGTGATCTATCAAAGTCATCCTTCACTGGACAACTAGATTCCCCACACAGCTCTACTTATGGGCACGAATACAGACTTTGGCTTTAAATGGCTTGACACTGGAACTGATATTGAAACTTATGTGGTGTGCTTTCACTGAGGGATTATAGCTTGTATTTAGATATGCCCCTAAAGCTTCATATATATATATATATATATATATATATATATATATATATATATATATATATATATATGGATGCTCAGAGATAGCTGGATCTTGGGTTTGTGATGTTGGGCTTAATGGTTTATGATTATTAAATGGGTTTATGTTTGTTCTTAGTGTGGATAATAGAAGCTCCCACATGTGTGGGTGGAACCAATTAATAGGCTTATTACTTGGATAGAATAAAAGGGGAGAAGAGGAAGCAGGCTTGCTGCTGCTGCCTGCTGCTTCACTGCCTTCTGCCTACCACATGATGACCTATTCCTCCTCTTTCATGTCTCTTTGCCATGCTGCCTTGACTTGGAGCTTGTTGATTATGGACTGAAATGTCCTCAGTGGTTTCAGTTTCACTGAATAAACTTTTCCTCCTTTAAATTGTGGGTGTTAGTATTTTATGCCTCAACAACAAGAAAGTAGCAAATGCACTGGGCAAATGTTTAATATGATCATTATAATTCCAAGGTTTAGAAACAGTTTTAGGGAAATTTATTACTGAAAGTACCACAGAGGGCTCTGGTGTACCACCTAGGAATATAGCAAACAAATGAAAAAAAAAAAGAGAGGAAGTATATTTGAGCAGTTCTTGGAAGGCCAATGTTCTCCATGAAACAAAAGGCCATGAATTCAAAAGCTTATGGATTATATTGGCATCAATCAGGAATGTATGGAGTAGTCATGCAGAGTGCATGGGAAAAGAATCTTTGCAGGAGATGGCTATAACAAGAAACAGAACAACTTTATACCAGGCACAGAGGCCTTCCAATAAGTGACATAATGGATACCGTGGTGTTTGCAAGGCGAGCACATTTACTACCAGGAGGATAACATTATTTTTGAGTATCATTAACTCAGCTGAGGTATTACCTCACGTTTTAGTCTTGCCGTCTCATAGCTCTTGTTCAGTCCCCCAATCCAGCCAGCAATAGGGTATGGGGAATTGTTGCTTCTGAGCTTGAATGAGACCAGTTGACCTCTCAACCATGTTCAAGAACTTTCTTTTAGCCAATTAAGCAAACATCCTGTTCTATATGTAGCCAACTCTGCAAAACTCAGTGAATAGAATACATTTAAAGTATGGGTCAGGGAAAGATGGAGGCAAGGGATTTCATGCCTCAAGAGAGCATAGCTTGATGCTCTCCATCAATCTTTCACACTCATTTCTTGAAGTAACATTCATAATATAGAAAATGTATAATCATCAGTTTCTCCACTCATTTAAATAAATCCTTCTGAAAGAGTAAAAGTAATTTATTAAAAAAAGAGTTAAACAACATGTATAATTTTGTGTGGATGACAGTGTATTATACAAACTGAAATACACACACACACATACACACACACACACAATGTAAAACTAGTGGGGAGGGTGACAGCAGGTGATGAGGATGAAAAAGATCAAAGTACATTTTCTACACATCCAAATTTGAAAAAAATAAGGCCCATTGATCAATATAGCCAATAAAAATGGAATTTAAAAAAATCACTTCTTGACCTTGATGTTGTCTTTAAAAGAAACATGGAAGAGAATTATAACATGTTATTTATTGTAGAACAGTACATAGATGGTTCATGAATATCAAGTGCAGAAAAAATCAGGATGTGTGTGTATAGACAGTACAGTTGGGATAGATAACGCTGTGCTTCTACATAATTCTATGAGAGGCAAGATCTGCACTAATGGTGGTTGGACAGGATATTATGTCGGCTTTTAGTGCTATGGTCATCCACTAGGTAAATAATTATTGAATCTTTGATATAATTCAGCTATAAAAAAACCTGCAAA